>OMNZ01095388.1:0-10403 GCA_900303255.1 Lesueurigobius sanzi
GTGGCGACCACACGTTCACTGAAGGCAATTTGAAACTTCTGTTGTAAATTACTGACATGAATATGAGGAAAAAAAATGTATTGCATGTTTTCTGTCATTTTATATTTTCATTTAAAGACTTTTTATGCATGAAAAATGGCCAAAATAGCCTATAATTTTGGTAATGAGATCTAAATAACGGACAGAGCCAGGTTTGCATGTATGGCTTTATTTTGTTGATATATTAGTGACGAAGATTTGTCCAAAGGGGATTTTGAATATCTTTTAGTTTTTGTTTTGCGTTCAATATACAAAATAGAGTTCAATATTCAACTAAATAAATCAGTTTAGGAATTAAAAATTGTACACAAACCTTCAAAATATTGTTTAGTACAAGACTGAAAGGTTTGGAGTCAACATCTCCACGGGAAAAAAAAATGTATAACCAATAACCAAACATATTTTTTTCACAAAGAATACAAACTTTTGATATAATTCTTACTCTTTCTAAGTCTGTATATTCCAGAAATGATTAATGGATTACTAAAATAGATTAGTTGACCATTAATTGATTAGTTGTTTCCGCGCTAAAGTACTTTATTTAAAAAACACGTGAATTAGCTATAACCAATGCATCTAATGTAGGAAAATAAACCGATATTAAATGTCTCTATCCATTGTTACTATATTTTTGGGCAATTTTTACATGAAATGCCTTCATAAACTCTGCTGAATGACCTCGATCTTTCATCAAGTAAGTGATCATCTACCAGGAACCACGCAACCCTCAGAAAGTATAACTATTCCAACAGGTCTAAGCTCATCTAATTGGAAATGTATACGAACAGGAAGTGCTGGCGCTCACAACTTCAAATCAGTGGAACTAGCGTAGCTTCCTCTCACACTCTCTCTACACTTCTGATTGTGTTTCTGTGCATATTGGAGAAAGTGAGGCCCTGTATGTGTGTATATGTGTGTGTGTGTTGGATTTGGTGGTTAATGAGGACATTCCACAAGCCACACACACACACAATGCTATAAGTTTGGATTAAGAGGACGGGGCCAAAGTCCTTGTAAGTCTAGCGATGTGCAGGAATCTCTGAAGGCCAGTGTATAATCTGTGTAACTTAGTGCTGGGATCTTGTAATTACATGTCCTCATTAGTCAAACACACACCAAGCAAGATTCTGATCTGGCTGGCAGGCAAAGTCCCCATAATACACCATTTCAACATGTAAAAATCTGTTCATTTTTGTTGCTCAATTGGTGGAGTAAACAAGTTTGCAATAAACCTAGACCTCCGTTGTTGTACGATTGACTCTGAAGTAGCGGTGGGGAATGTATCGTCTACAACAGGGGGAGGCAAGTTTGCTCGACGGAGGGCCGGTTTTCCTCATAGTCAAAACACCAAAAGGGCCGAACCTCCCAGTTGTACCCCAAAATATAGCACCACTTTCCACAAATTACAGCGTTATTCATCATAAATGACCTGACATCTTGAGGAATTAAAATAATAATAAGAAGAAGGTCCAATAAGACTGTTCCAAGTGCAAAAATACATCCACAAATAGAGCTAAAATGCTATTTCAGGAAAGTTTTACTGATTTTTAGTTTAGTTTTTCCACTGTGGAGTGTTTTGCCTGGACATTTTAAAGAAATTGACCGTATTTCCTTACTCACTTTGTACTTTAATAAGTATTTTGTTGATTTGTGCAGTAATATTTCCCGCAATCATCTTAGGGGCAAGAGGTTCTACGCTCGAGGGCCGGATTTGACCCCGGGGCCTGAATCGAAATTGTTTAGGAGATATGCAAGTTGACAATATTGAGAAAGTGTCGAGAAATCAACAAAAAGCTACAAAACGAAAACGACTGCTCGGAATAAAAGAAACAAAAGAGGTGTCCCCATAAACCACCACCGTACTGGGTTAAGAGATGTGTCCTTCTAATGCGTAAAGGGCAGTGTGTGTGTGTAGGTGTGTGGTGGTGGTGGTGGTGGTGGTGGTGGGGGGTGGCCCTGTGGCTCATGGCAGTGATGGATGGGGAGAGAGCGGTTCCTGACTAGGTTTGGTTATACAGGCACTCACTTACTTACTCCACGGCGCCTGGTACTGCACATAGTGGCTAATAGGTTTACAGCAGGACTGGGGACATCTGGATACGAACTGTTGTGCTTGTAGGTTCACATACCCTGGATGTCAGGGTGTGTGAACGTATGTATTTTATAGAATAAATGATGACATAAAAACACTTATTTCTCTCAAGGTCAGTGGTTTGTGTGAAGCCAATTATTGTCAAAAAACCTGTTTGTTTACACTTTTCAACTAGAAACTAGCCAAATGTCCCTGATCATATTGTGCATCTTAACAAACATACATTTTGTCAGATTTCAGCTAAAGTGAGTTTTTCTTTGCTCCTGAACAGTTTTCCTGGCAGTTGTTGAAGGTCATGTAAACGTTAGATCAGGGACCTTTGAGTAGTTTGTTTCATTATGATTTCAAAAGAGTAAACTCAGTTCTTTGACAATAAATGGCTTCACACAACCACTAACCGTGAGTGGGAAAAAAGATTGTTGTGTTATCATTCATATTCTATGAAAAACGGCCAAAAGATTAAAAGAATATGTCAACTTTTGAGCACAACTGTAAATGCATGGCTCACAATAACCTCATGGTTTGCCAATATTGCGATAAGCGATATATTGCACATAATAACCAGCGACATACCACAAATTTTACTCTAAGGCCTCCCAGAGGGCCCCCATGATTTGGGAACCACTGGGCTACATATCTACATTACAATGCTACTTTGTAAAATGCACATAAGCTACTTTCTCTTATATTATCTTACATACAAACTAATTGAATATCTTATTGCATTTAAAATATGTGACAATTCAGTTGGAAACGTGGGCCTATATGTTCTTATGTGGGCCTATATGTTCTTATGTGGGCCTATATGTTCTTATGTGGGCCTATATGTTCTTATGTGGGCCTATATGTTCTTATGTGGGCCTATATGTTCTTATGTGGGCCTATATGTTCTTATGTGGGCCTATATGTTCTTATGTGGGCCTATATGTTCTTATGTGGGCCTATATGTTCTTATGTGGGCCTATATGTTCTTATGTGGGCCTATATGTTCTTATGTGGGCCTATATGTTCTTATGTGGGCCTATATGTTCTTATGTGGGCCTATATGTTCTTATGTGGGCCTATATGTTCTTATGTGGGCCTATATGTTCTTATGTGGGCCTATATGTTCTTATGTGGGCCTATATGTTCTTATGTGGGCCTATATGTTCTTATGTGGGCCTATGTTGTGATCTTCATGTGGCATCACAACATTATAAAGAGCCTATTGTTTATTGCCAATTTCTCTGTAATTACTGGGCCAATCCACATGAAACAAAAACTGTCACAAAGTCCAATCTCTTCTCTGTCAGCCCATTTGAACTCTAATTATTTTCTCATAAAGGTGTCCAAAAACATTTAAAAACATGTGCATGATGTTGGCCAGAGGAAAGGACTCTCAGCCATAAGGATAATATGGCAGGTTTGTGAATCCAATCACTACCAAATAATGATCAGAGAAAACATTTGGAGATTTTCTTTTTTTGGGAAATTTCTTGCAAAAACTGTTTCTGTCTCATTGAGTTGTATTGACACCTGCTCCAATAACGTGAACACAACCGATGGCTATTAACAATATGTCCAAATTTGTCGCACTACGCAATGACGGGTGTAAATCCTTTGTAAACACACAGACTACAAAACGTCTTAATTGTGAATAATGCACAGTCTATTATCTGACTGGGGTCTGGGGTCCGTCGGGGGTCCTCTGGGGGGGGATTTTAACAATGGCTAATCTTAGACACTAAATAATTGAAAAGGCCTAATGCGGTCCATGCACAGACTTCACAACCTGGGCCTGTGTGTGTGTTTTGGCCTCAGCAATTTTCCATTTCCAAACCACACAATATTATACAATGATGTGTTTACAAAAGGTAGACATTTTCATTTTCATTTTTGGAAACATTGGGCCTTTTAGCTTTACCTTTAAGGCTGCGTAAGGGATGTACACGAGGCAAATTGAGGACCGAAATCAGTATCTTTGTCCTCACCTGCATTTGAGCCGCACCAGTGCAACAGAGCTGACGCCACTTGTCATCAGGCTGAAGGGGTGAAAAGACACTGCACAACATCGGCCACTGATTGTACTTCATGATATTCTCTTTACGCAAATGATTCGCCATGTTTCAATATAATAATAACACGTTATATGACACATTGAATAAACGTTATGAATTCGAAAACATCATCACGGTAAAACAGGCCCTTTTTTCCGTCAGGGATCCGCTGTTAATGGTAAGCTGCGCGTGTGTGTGTTTGGCTTTCTGCCCTCTTCAGACAAAGGGACGCATGACCAGAAGCGCACGGAGGCCTATGTTGTTATCAAAATTGTCGTCAAAAATATACTTAAAAGGATATACAACAATTTGATTTATTGTTTATTATTACGGCTGTGAATGTGTGTTCTATTTCTGTCATGTTTGCGCGTCGTCGAATTGAGTTGAGACTTTATTAGCAGTTCAAGAAAGAAGAGATACGATTTTACATTCCAACAATTCCATTTTCAACCTACACACGAAGGTCTTACTGATAAAAGAAAAACGTATTGGGCGAAAGTCAACATGCGCCACTTTTACGCACGGGGCTACAGTTTTTCCCCCCGTGTCGCGCTGTCTTTTGGCACCGCTCCTTTACGCGCGGACTCGTCCCCTCTCCGCGTCCGTTCCTCGCGTCAATAATAGATTCACCAGGCAGCGGAGAGTACACGGGTGCGCGCGGTGAGATGTTGGGGAGGGGTCTCGATGCTTTCGGGCCGGAGATAAGACGAAGAAGAAGAGGAGGAGGAGGCGGGGGAGGAGTGGCCGACGGGGGCGACAGTCGCGGGGAGAGCGCTAATGAAGGGCAGGGGCAGGGCATCCTCATCCTCCTCAATCCTCAAACCAGATTGGAGACGCGGACAGTTGCGCGCAGTCGTCGCCGGTTCATCCCCCTTTTTTTTTTTATCCTTTAACCTGTCTATCCGCGTCTCCTCGTCCAGTCCGTACACACGCCGCTGCCAGTGCTCCAAACTCCGGGGCGCGCTGACTATGGGCTGCGTGGCCAACTCCACCGGGACAGAACTTCTACTGCCGCTGGAGGTGCGTCGTCTCTCCCAACTGCTGCGTCTCGTCGATAAAACCAAGGTCAGACAAAGTAAACATTTATAGATTTTAAAGGGTTTTTTTTTTTTTTTGGAGAGGTGTACGCGCTCTTGCGTTTTGGTCGCTGCCGTGTTGGATGTAACTTTTCCTTTTTCTTTTTTTTTTTTGCACCAGCTTTCTTCTGTTTGGTTGAGGAGAGCGTGTGCGAGTGTGAGAAAGGAGAGAGAGCGGAGTCGGCGTTAAAGAGAGGATGCGTTTAGGCTTAGTGCGCAGCGCCCCCACGTGGCGTTGAGCTGAAATGTGTGAGCGAGGAGAGTTGGAGCGGACGGACAACACGGGAATGAGAAATACATTTTGCGATTTAAATGATGATAATTAGATTCAGAGGATGCTTGGGGACTTTATGAGGCGATTTGGTACTTTCTGTTTCACATACGCTAATTTGATTGATTGTTTGGCAAAGGCAGGTAATACTTGTCCATTTGGAAAGCATTGGACAAAGCGAGACAACGCAAAGGAGATGTTACACATGCAATGAAATCATAATAATTTATCAAATATATATTTTTAAAGTGTCATACGTCCCTGTCTTTCCACTTTTACATCATCGGCTTTATAAATTATAGACCATTTGTGATCCGCTTTTTACTTAATAATTACAAAATCAATGTCTACATCTTGTTAAAATGTTTGAGTCAAAATATGGAGCAAAACTTAAATTTACGGCCGCTTGATTCATGCGCAAAATGCCGTGCGTAATTGGAGACGTCTGCTTTTCTGGGTTTGCCGTCCTGCGTTATTCCACCAACTTGATTCCTTTCGTTTTGTTTACAACACCACCGCGCTGTTATCTGCACCTATCCATCGCTTGTGTTTTAAAGATTTGCCAAACAGTATCGTTTTAATTTGAAAAACTCGTAAAACAAACCTGCTGATTTTTTTTGTGGCTGGTTTTTGACGCAGTGCCAAGTGCTGCCGCGCGCAAGGGGAGACAGCGACGCGTTCCGCCGCCGTTTAGTCAACGATTGCGGCGGTATCGCGGCGTATATTGTTTGTGTTAATGCTTCATTTTACGCAGCCGCTTCTGAGAAAAGGCCTTTAGGACCAGCGGCCTCACGTAGCTGCACTGCTGCGTCTGTGTTTCACGCTTTACTGGATATAAATAGGCGAAAGGGCGCAGTTGTGGCTTTGGAATTACGCGCAGTCCACGCCACCAAATATCCAATATGTTAATGTTTATGAAGCGGTTCTGAGACATACACAACGTAAATGGTTTATAATAATAAGTATAATTGTGTGAAATCCCTCTAGTGTTGCGTCAATGGGATAGTTTGATGCTACGGTCACAATTTTCTGCTTTATTGACTGTGTTGCCTTTTAGATGATATGAAAATAATTATACTGTCGTTGGAGAAAATATAAATGTATATAGGCTATATTTGAAAGGTATTTGCTGTAGATAAGAAAAGGTATTGCAAGATTGTATATGGAAATGGGGCATATTACGTGTTAAAAATGCAACAATTGTCTATATTTGTGGAACATTTGAAAAGAGCCAGGTTTATTTTGTTGACGTTAGATACAAAGATTTTTTTCAGAGGGAATTTAGTTACTGGAGACAAATAAATTACATAATCTTCATTTAAAGGAGTGTAATTATTGTAATGATTCTTCCTTCTCCATAGAACTATATGAGAAATTGTAAATCCATTGAGCATTTTCTCAAAATGCATTTGTGTCACATTGTAGCAGCAACAGCTCTACTTTAATATCTCCTACAGACTCCAAACTTTATATTCTTGGGCTTAACGATATTCTGAAGGTTTGTTCAGAAGGATTTTGCAATGTTTAATTCATTTTTATTGAGTTTCAAGCCCCCAAAAGACAATGCAAAATTGTAACCAATGTATCAACAAAATAAAAATATCAATTTAAACCTGGCTCTGTCCAAAGTTTGGATTTCATCACCAAAAATATAGAAATGACAGAAAACTAGCTATAATTTTTTCCCCCTCATATTTATGTCAGCCACACCAGGCAAGTTTCAAATTAATATCACTCAATATAAATGTTTTCTCGCCTGAAACCTCACAATTTCTCATGAAGAAATGTTGGAACAGAGCAAAAAACACAATGCAAAACACCTCACTGTGAAAATTGGGCTTTTCTTCCCAGTTGAAGTGTATGTCACAAGAGTAAATCTGGCCCCAAACCTCAACATTTTGCCTTCGGTGTCTCGCTTTCACTCCTGTTTTTTTTTTTCTTTGTTTTTACCATAGCTCTTGTTTTGGATTGTGACTCATGTGTGGTTGTGTGTCCGTAGATCTACTACAAAACGGTCCGGGACATCGAGGCGGGGGAGGAGCTCCTGGTGTATATGAAGGACGGCATTTTCCCCGAGGGATCCATGGCACCCAACCTGCAGGGTAAGACCGACGCTGGCCGTTAGCGCACGGTTTAAAGGAACTCAGAAAAGCAGCCCGTGCCTTCGGTGTGCGGATGTGCGCGGGTGACGGCACGGCGCGGCTCCCCGACCCCCTTCAGCAGAGCAGCTCCTGTGCAACATATATTAGAGAAGTGGGTGGTCATGTGAGAAGGGAGAGTCGTTTTACTGCGGAATTATCAAAATGTTGCACCTATTTCCTTTCAAGACATTTCCAGAAAGAAAGTGCCCAAGCCTGCCATATTAATCTTACGGCTCAAAGTCCTTTCTGACCAACATCATGCACATGTTTTTGAAATACTGTCTCCACTTTTGGACGCCTTTATGAGAAAATAATGAGACCTTAGTTCAGAGTTGCAGACAGAGAGGACTTTGAACTTTGTGGCAGTTTTTGTTTCAAATGGATTGGCCCAGGAGTTACAGAGAAATTAACAATAAACTAAGACTTTGACAGTTACCATAGAGCAGTGGCCCCCTGGACCTGCAGGGGGGCCCAGAGCTTTGTCTGGTCAGAGGGTCAGGTCATGAGAGATATTACTGGAGTAAATTAAACAGAAAACACGTATGACCAGTGCTAGAATACTCATACAGCTACTCTTTCCTTTCCTGAATTCAAAGGAATACAATTTTAGCTTCATATCATATAAGAAATTATGAAAATAACCAGGGGAAAGTTTATTTTCTGTGCTCCAGGTTTGCAATGTGCTTGTATACGTTCCTAATTATTGGTAAATAACAGGTGGAGCAAATATAGCCTAGTTTTTATACATGTACATATGATGCAAATCAATATTTAAGTATTCAGAATGCAGTATCTCGATTGTATTCTGTAACTAAATAAAATTTCTAAGTATTCTCCCCAACACTGTGTGTGACCCAGAAACACTCCATATTATGTTTATTTGTTTGAAATAAATCCTATTTGGACACAATTCTTAAATTTCAATGCGTTTAGGGGGCCTGGGGGTTTGGGCTGGAGGTCCGGCCCATTTCCAGCCTGAGCAGGAGGGGCCAGAGAGCACCCACTTCAGCTGCCTCCCCCTCAGTGTAAACTGGGCTATAGGTTCTTGAGAATGTTGTGATGTCACATGAACACAACCTGTAGAGCAGTCCTTCCCAAACTCCAGCAGCTCGAGGCCCCCCATATCCATCCAGCGATTCCACGGGGGCCCCCCAGTGTTATGACATCACTCTTTTCAAAGAATACGTGAGGTCTCATTGATTTAGCAAACATTTACATTAAAATGCTAATATTAGTAACTTCACGGCAAAAATACTTATCTTAACATGTGAAATGTCTTTATATAAGAATATTTACCTTCATTTGAGACATTCTGACTTGCCAAGAAAAAAAACATCTTCCAATGAAAAGATTTATAAGAATTATAAAATATATAATGCTATTTTAGATGCAGTATTGATTTTATTTCCCCCTTGTTTTAGACATAGACATTAGACTTATTGCATTAACAGATCATGTTACTGACCTGCTCGAATTAACAGGAAATGATCAAGAAATGATCATTTTTAGATCCGTTTTTGCAGTAAACCCTTATTATTAGAACCTTTTGGAGCCCCCCTGCAGTCCCCCTGAGGACCGCCAGGGGGCCCCAGACCCCACTTTGGGAATCACTGCTGCAGAGAAAAAAGTTACAATTCTATCAAATTCATCAACAAGAATATTTTTGTTTGTAATGATACTTTAAAAAAAATGCAATCATCAAGTAGAAGTATAAAATAATGTGAGATGAAACCAGTCTGGTCAGTCAGGGTTTCTGCGGGGCATTCAAAAGCATTAAATGAATTGTGTCAAAAAATAAGGCCTTAAATGTCATTAAAAAATATTCAAACTGGTTGAAATCAAAAGTTCTTGGAAAATAAAGACTTTGCTCGACTCATTTTACAGCATAAGTTTGTCAAAAATACAAAAATGTGGGTCTAGACTGGAGTTTTGGCAGAAATAATACTGTATTTCTGGTTAAAAGTTGTTCTTTGTATCAAATCTTCTATTAGACATGGAAATTAATATGAAATATGTTCTGATTTGGCGTTTGCATCATTAAAAATGTAGTATTTGGGCTTAAAATGGTATTAAAAAGCAGCACCTGTATTCACCTTTTTCTGCCCCGCCCACTTTTGTTATAAAAGCATTTCCTGTTTTTATTAGCACTTCCTGTGAGCTGAGATTCCCATTGTCGTCGATGTAAGAGAGTGAAGGAAATAAAATGGGAATGAACAAAAAACCTTAAAGGAATCAGTTTGTGGCTCAGGTTTAGTTTCAGTGGAAGAACGACATGAGAAAAGTCACCTAAAATATATATATTTTTTAGCTGTAATCACTTACTTTTTGTTGTCTCTCTAATTGGCTAATTGTCTGTGAGGAACTGTAAAGGACCAGAGCTGATGGATATATTTACACAGCAGTTTGTCGTGAATGTCACATGTTTCACCAGTAACATAAAAGCCAATATCAGCTCAAGTCAGACCATGGCAACGTCCTGAATACGGTGAATAAACCCTGTAGGTGCACGTGCTTCAGAAAGGCTCATACCAGCGTCCCACCTGCTCCTGAAAATCGATGTGTTGAAGACGGAAGCCAGTGAGACTTTAGCTGGACCGTGTGTCAATTGGAGCTTGTTCCTTGGTCTGAGCCATGCGTTCGGTGTCGGAGGGAAAGCCCGGACATCAGGAACCCTGAAGGAACCGGCCGCTTGTGTCTCTTCAGACTCGTTTAGCGTCAGCGCCTCGAACAGAACAGCCGGGGGTGGGG
>OMNZ01095389.1:0-15017 GCA_900303255.1 Lesueurigobius sanzi
CTTCCCCTCTCTCTGTCTCTCTCCTTCCTCTCTTTCCCCTCTCTCTCTCCCTCTTTCCTTCTTCTCTCTCTCTCCTTCCCCTCTCTCTGTCTCTCTCCTTCCTCTCTTTCCCCTCTCTCTGTCTCTCTCCTTCCTCTCTTTCCCCTCTCTCTCTCCCTCTTTCCTTCTTCTCTCTCTCTCCTCCCCCTCTCTCTCTCTCTCTCCTCCCTCTCCTTCCCCTCTCTCTGTCTCTCTCCTTCCTCTCTTTCCCCTCTCTCTCTCTCCTTCCCCTCTCTCTGTCTCTTTCCTTCCCCTCTCCCTCTTTCCTTCTTCTCGAGCTCTCCTTCCCCTCTCTCTCTCTCCTTCCTCTCTCCCTCTTTCCTTCTTCTCTTTCTCTCCTTCCCCCCTCTCTGTCTCTCTCCTTCCCCAGGACCCAAATTGGGCCTGTTGGGGTTTAAGAGGTTAATATGTTTTGCAGTTTTTTTAAATAGCCACTATTTTAAGCTTTTAATTATATAGTTAGTTATATGCATGTGCTTATTTGTTTGTTCTTCTCCAAATCAGTGTTTATAATTATATGCACCACATAAATTCAGGAATATAAGTATTTTTCCTTTTCAACCTCTGCACATTGTTTG
This sequence comes from Lesueurigobius sanzi, assembly GCA_900303255.1. Taxonomy (NCBI): domain Eukaryota; kingdom Metazoa; phylum Chordata; class Actinopteri; order Gobiiformes; family Gobiidae; genus Lesueurigobius; species Lesueurigobius sanzi. Next base: position 618 of record OMNZ01095389.1, read on the forward strand.
GGAAGGAAAGCCATCAAATAGACTACTACTGACTATGTGATGCTCACGTGTTCCCACAAACTACATGGCTATTTACAATAGACTAAGGGAAATTATTAATGTTACTACAATTACACATGGAAAAGAAAGCAAGTAAGCAAATTTAATTTAATGTTGACTGAAATACAGAAAATAGAGAACAATCAAAAGAAAATTAACTCATTATGTTATGAACATAATATTTTAATACCAGTTGACTAATAAAATATTGAACTAATAGCTATGAATCATCCTTCTGAGAGTAACAAAATAAAGATTTGGTCATTTGGAGAACAGTGCCTGAGAAAAGGACAAGGCTCTGCTTTAGCTGTTTCCACATCAAACAGAAAAAACTATCATATACACAGGTTTCACATACACACACACACACTCACACATATCCAGGCATTACGCTCTTTCTATTTAGACTTCAATATTTCACTTCAGTGAAATGTATGAGACTTTGCATTTTAAAGGATCTGTGAGATACCAATGTTTTAACATAATAACCAAAAAGAGGCTGACTAAAATGTAATTTGATGCTCAGCTTCTAAACAAAATACAGTAATTAACATTATCCTGTCCTGTGCTGGAAGACAGGTGTATGGCTCTACAACGTTTTAAAATGCAATGTGTTGTGTATCCAAGATTAATAGCTTAAGTTAAGAAACAATTTTGTTAAATAATAGAAAATATAATATCTCATATTAAGGCAGTGCAGCCATATTAAGCCCACAACATGTTACAGCCCTGGTGCAAATACTGGTGATGTTGATTTGTTAGAAAATAAACAAAGAAGCAACCATTACAGATGGCTGGTCAGCAATCAGAACCATCCACAATCTCCAAATTCATGCCCAACACATTCAAAGGCAAACAGTCTGTGCAGCTTTCCAATGGAGCAGAAGTAGTAACATGCAGGGTTGCCTCTAAGTCCCATAATCCTTCAATGGTCCACTCCCTAAAACTTCAATTATGCCCAACATTCACCCACTCGCTCACTCACTCAAACAAATGTTTACACCTATTTTCCAAAGTTGCCAAAGTTAGCGAAGGCATCTTGTTTAGGTGGAACCATGGCCGGAGACATGGAGTGCGTTAGGCCCATTGGTGAGACGCCCATGCCAGGCATCCCGCCCATCATTACTGGAGCAGCCATTCCCAAGTTCATGTTCATATTCATTCCCATCATGCCTTGGTTTACAGGCATCCCCAAAGAGCCTGCGGGCATCCCAGCAGTCATTGATCCAGGCATCCCGGTGGCCATGGAGGCGGGCATCCCAAAGCCCATGGTGTTGCCGGTAATCACGGGGTTGGCTGGTGGTCGGACAGGAGTCACATGAGGAGGAGAGCTCAGGTTCAGGCCTCCAAAGTTCTGGGCCAAAAGGTTCACAGGAGGCACACCTTTACAAGCAGAGGAAAGGAGTTATTGTACTGCCTTGTATAGAGACAGTTGTGTGACATACAGTAGGACATTCTTAGAGGTCATACATTAGCAAGTGCCATGGTAATGCTTTGAGAGTGAACGTTCTTGCACTCTACGTAGAACTAGTCAAGTTACACTAAAGTCAGGACTTTATTTGAACAAATTCTCATCAGAATGAACTAACTCCGGAAATACAACTAATGAGCTGATGTGTTGATCTGTAGCTCCACTGAAGTAACTTCAAAATTCACAGGATTGCGTAAGTCAAGTGGTGGTAAGTGGCTAGGGGCTGCCACTAGGGGTTCAATACACGATGCAGGTCCCAAGATCCATACATCACAGTGCAAATACAATATAAATAACATTTTATTCCCAATTACACACAAAAGCATGTTATTGAATTAATTACATATTTATTGAATGATTGCCGTGTATAATATTATATACTATATTAAACCAAAATACTATACTGTTAATTACTGCCTAATTTTGAATATTTTCATTTAACTTGGTTTTGAAATAATAAATAGTGTAAATGTTTAGCATTAGGTAGTTTTTGTGAACTCTGTTTTTAAAAGAATAAAATTGTTAAAAGCAAAGCTGCTTAATGATAAAATATGTATTCACAATTCTAAACAAAATACATAACAAAATTGTAATGCCCAAACTCCCAAAGTAAACAAAGCAGCGCTTTCACATGTGGGCCATGTGTTTGTTAAGTGGGTTCGCTTTCAGATGTATTTGGACTGTTCCTGGACATCTATGCTTTTACATGTTGGAAACAAAGATTATTTAGTTTAACGTGATTGGACACGCGTACAACGTTTTATCACTAACATTGGTATTTTATGCATTTGTCGAGACTGCACTGGATCTATCAAAGTATTTTGACACAGCATGGTCATCTTCAGGAGAACCTTAAACAAGCCCACGCTGGTTTAATGTGCTTTTGGATTATGAAATGTAACCTCTGCAGCCTTCACTTTAGCCGTTAGTGACAATGACACACATGAGCCATGTTTGGGTGCTTATAAAGTAGAAAATATGGACTAAAACTTGCATTCTGGCTTTTGTACAATGCAAATCGTGAGATTTTAGCATCGTGGCACGATGCGTTGTTACACACCCAGTTGCCACAGTGATGGCCATGAAATCTATCTAATGGCATCTCTGTGCAATATTCAAGTTTAGTCATTTCACATGGCACTTCTTTGTCCTTCAAGGGAACAATGGACAAGTATGAGGTGTTTGTGTACAAAACTCTTATTTTACGTTCTATTTCTGAAGCATACCTGCGTCACTGGGTGCATGGATTTCTAAAACAGCAATGCTGGTAATTTCTGAACCAAGTGAAGGCCATTCCTACAATCAATCAATCAATATGTACAGGTATCTGTTGAGCGTTTTTCACGCACGCGGTGCGTCTCAGAGCGCTTGGGCGACAGTGTAGAGTGGGTCGTCTTGTAACCGGAGGGCTAGCGGATCGACTCCCGCAGGTGCACACTATCGTAGTGTCATTGGGCAAGACACCTCACCTCGCCTTCAGTGTCTGCGTACACTGGTGTATGAATGAGAGTGTGAATGAGTGAGTGGTTTCTTGATGTAAAGCACTCTGAGACTAAAGCAGGTAGAAAAACGCTATATAAATGTGACCATTTACCATTTTACAAGTACCTTGTTGCTGTATGATGTTGTTGAGGGTGGGTGGGGTCTTGTTGGGGTTGAGGCCAGCTGATAAAAAGTCCAGGCTGATGTTGACTGAGGGGTCAGACCATGTTGAACCCAATGCTCCTGGTCCACCAACTTTCTGCTGTTGACCCATACCCTGCTGGGGCATCATGCTTCCTAGACTCTGGAGAATTCACATAACAATAAGCACCCTGCATATGACTGGAAACAGAACAGATGAGGGATGCCATTATGTGCTCTACCTGCTGTGAACGGGACAGGGACATATTGGGCAGAGCTCCAGTCGCAGCTCCTCCCAACGTGAAGGTGAGGCTCTGGGATGCGCTCAGAGTGGCGTGGGGGTTCTGCACCGTGTGGCTCAGTCCACTCATGAGGTCAAAGAGCTCTGCTGATGGAGGCACAGAGTTTGGAGGCGGGCCGGAGTTGGCCGTGGAGGAGGAGCCAAACAAGTCTGTGACTGTTGGGCCGGACGAGGAGGCTGGGGGAGTAGAGAAGGCACTCCAGTCTCCAAACTCTCCATTTCCAGTGGATGAAGAAGCAGCTAAAAGAAAAAAAATACCTTCATGAGTTTACTGTTATCATGCTTAATGTGTCTGTAATACAAACAACAACCTACCACTGAAGACAAATACTACAAGTTGTTTCTTCTACTTAGCTTTCAAACAGATCTTTAGATCAAACTTTAACTGTACCTGTGGAGGTTGGGAGGCTAGCGGAGGCGGCAGGAGAGGAAAAATCTGCAAAACCACCAATGAGGTCCTGACTTGCACCTGAATATAACAAAGATGAGCACAAGTTCAGATTTTAAAATACAAAGTCTGATAACTCATTTCACTAGAACATAATTAACACAATTTTTGTTCTGTGTATTTTTTCACTTCCGTCTTTGAAAAGGGCACATGACATAAGGTAAACATTCCATAACAGAAACCTGAAACTGTGCGGGCCATGAGTCAGCCAATTCTCTCTCAGAAATGTGAAATTGTTCCTTTTCCTATATCACTTTAAGAGCCTTAACAATAATAATAATACTTTTTGTTTATAATGCACTTTACATTTATCAAACAAATGTTTAGTTACAGTAAAGCATTCTGATAAAAACATACAGTACAAAATTGCTAAGAGAAGACTAAAATTAATTCAAGAAACTATTGAAGTATTAATAAATAAATAAAAAGGTTTTAAGATATTTTTTAAAAGTCTGCATATTCACCCCAACTATCCTTAAAAATTGCCTTCACGGGTGTAAAATATGACGAATACCAGAGACATTATCCACACAACCCAGGAGGAATAATTAATAAAACATGAAAGCCTGTCATATGAAACCATATGTGAAATGTGCTGATCACAAACACATTCATAGATCCAGTTACCTGTACCTGTGTTGCTTTGTTTGGAAGAAGGGTCGATCTCTAACAAGTCGGCGAGACCACTACCTGCTGACTGCTTGCCCGATGACTAGAAAAAGAGAAGTAACTGTCAATAAATGAGCCTGTACTTTAAAAGGCTCTATGTGTTTTCATTTGGCTTCTTGCAGGCACCTAGCACTGTGGCATACTGTGTGGTGGTTTCAGGCCCTAGTCACCACCACACAGTATGCCTCCATGATGCTTCGGGACCAATTGTTTTTAGGATTTCATACCAGAAAGCTACACCAGAAACCCTAAAATTGATCCTGGAGCGACGCAGCTGTGATGAAAAGCAAAGGTGCCATGCTGCATCCATACAGCCACTGGGCCACTAAAAGGTCAAATACACACCAATATGAAGGGTTTTTTCACATAAAAGTTACAGATTTTTTGGGGTAAATGTTCCATACAATATTATTCATCTGTGTCCCCAGATAAATCAAGATAAATCTCAAGACGACAAATATCCAATCAGAAAATGAGTCCCACACTTATTGCTCAATGCTGACAGATCTTAGTTGTAGTGTATTTTCTACCAAACTAAGAGCATCCCACAGACATTACTTTTGAGTAAACATCTCAGACATCAAGTTGTTCTAAAATGGTGTCACTATAGCTTTAATTAAAAAAATACGTTCTATACAACTAACAATTACCAAAATAACTGTTAGTTGCAGACAGTCCTAGTAGTGACGTTATGTAACACCTTAAAGATGAGAATGATTATTTAAAAAAAAATGTAATTCCCTCTTAATTTCTGAGCCTAAAAAACACAAGACTCACAAGACTTATTTGCAGGAAGATATTAGAGTGAATTTGTTTAAATAAGAGAAGAAAAGTGCCAATTTCAACAAGAAATTACTTAAGAGACAACCGAGCGCTGAAATGGTCAAGTCCAGTGAAGCACCACTTAATGACATCAGCAGGTGGGGTGTGAGAGTTATGAGCTACCAAGGAGGAGACAGGAGAAGAGCAGGCAGGAATACTCAAATAAGCATAACATTAGATAAGAATTAAGAATATTTGACCTTGACCAGAGTAAAATAATCTGCCGATAGAATATTATATGTACTTAAAAAAAGGGGCGTGCTGGGACATTATTTCGGCCCGGGAGTTTTATCACTTTGACTGGCCCTTTCACCATCGGAGCTTTGGCGAATGGTTAGGGTGCATACCTTATAACTTAGAGGTAGTGGGATCGATTCTCTGCAATGTCTTTCTTTTTTTTAACATGGGCCACACACACATGATCTGGGCTTGATGCCTCTCCACAGCAGAGCCAGGAATATACTAATTAAATGTAGCCTCTTAGTTATACACTTTTGTTTTGCACATCGCTCATGTTTTTTCAGCACCTCCTGCTCGCCCCGCTGCTCACTGTATGACACGCTGCATCTCCTGTGCGTACCCTGCACCCTGGACCGTTCCAACTTGCGCTAAACCAGAGGGGTGTTTTACTTCTCATGGTATCTCAAATGCATGATGCAAAAGTTATTTCTGTCTCTTATTTGATAGATTTACATGATGATTCTGACATTATTCATGTCTGAAACAGCCCCAGGCTCCTGCTGCAGCCCAATTACAGCCTTTAGGCCTCTGACAGCACATCTGAGAGAGTGCAATATCAAATCAAATTTTCTCTGGCGGCCCAAAAGCGAGGCGGCCGATCCGGAAATGCTGACTCCCTCGATTACATTTCTTATTGCATCTTGCATTTTAAAACTTCAGTTAGTTAAATTAAAGTCAAATATTCTGAATTGTAGTAATTTTAAGTAAACAAGATATGGTTTTTTGCTATTTGTTTTTTTATATCTAGTTCCCGTCAACATTAAATGATGGCAAAAAGCTGAAAAACAAAAGCATTGACCATAGTATTGGCCCTATGACTCTAAATACTGTATAATCTCCTGACCCCACCTTCTCCTCTGGGCTCCTGTCGCCCGTGTAGTGGGCGGCGGCTCCCAGGTCCAGGCCTTTGCTGCTGGACCCCCCGCTGCGTTTGCGTGTGGTGGTGGTGGTCGTCTCCGTGGCCTGTGTTATCTGAATGCTTTTGGTGGTCACCGTTTCCTCTTCGTCTTTGAACTCCAGCGCGTCCTGTCGGCCGTTTCTCGAAGCTCGGTCCTCCTCGTTGTCACTATGGAAACCGGATAATGATGCATCAGACACAGCAATGCAAAGGCTTTTTTTCTGCACAGTGAATGCGTGCGGTCTCAGAAGGCTTTGTGCTGTTGTATTCATGTATTGATAAATATTATTGTAACAAAACAACAATACCTTATTCTGTCTGGGGAGTCGTCTCGCTCCTTCTTTCTGAACTTGTTGAGTGTGTCATCAATGGTGCTGCCAATCTTGTCACTAATCTCTCCGAGTTTCTCACTGAAGGGAAACACGCCTTTGCCTTTATCCCAGTCCTCATCCCACTTATTACGATCCAGTTCAGTGGCTGCAGGAGCACACAGTGGATGAGGCACAGGAGAAGATGGAAGAGAAATGATAGTGAGTGTGTTCAGCGTGGTTTCAGTATTTGTTCCAATTGAATGCAACCCTTCACAAACATAGCAGTCCCTTGTATGTGTGCTCTCCCAGGCCATAGACATTCATGCAGGAGTTTAGTGTATGTTGCCATTTAGACATTTACACCTTTTTATGTATTGCCACGTAAAACAAAACATTTGCACACTCCAAGCAAATAACAAAACATAGATGCAGATGGAGAGTTTTGAGGAAATAGGTTGCGTTCACGTTCTAGAATTCAATTTCAGTCAGGGGGCACGCGCCAATACAATTCTATGGGTGAGAAACCTAGACCTTTTTCCAAAAATAAAATTGACAAATGTTGACTTGATCAGTATCTGATAGAAGGGATGTCACGATTGTAAATTTTTGAATGGCGATTATTGTAGGGAAAAATACTGCGATTTTATGATTATTCGCGATTATCGTAATTTAGAAAGAAAATACAGAGAATTTCTCAAAATCTTACAATAAGTACTGCCTTCAAACTGGAGATTTAGGTCAGGTTTAGACCATGTTTAAACCAGGTTTACACCAAGTTTAGACCAGGTTTACACCAGGTTTAGACCAGGTTTAGACCAGGTTTAGACCAGGTTTAGGCCAGGTTTAGACCATGTTTAGACCATGTTTAGATCAAGTTTAGGCCAGGTTTAGGCCAGGTTTACACCAAGTTTAGACCAGGTTTAGGTCACATTTAGGCCAGGTTTAGACCAGATTTAGGTCAGGTTTAGGACACATACAAACTGTGGCTCATGAGAAACGATTAACATATTGTGAGCATTTATAATTGCGGTAATCATAAAACCGGTTCATCTTGACATCTCTATCTGATAGTGATTAGATTCACAAATCTGCCATATTATTCTCATGGCTGAAAGTTCTTTGTACTGGCCAACATCATATGCCTGTTTTTCGAACATTGTCACCTCTGTTGGACACCTTTATGAAAAAAATCTATTTTAAACTATAGGCTCTTTGGAATGTGGTGATGTCACTTGAGTGCAACCTATTGATTATTGGAAGTTTGGGATTGTGTGTGAGGTGTTTGTGGTGCATTCATGCATAACAGCAATGTTGGAAAAACATCAGAAATGAAAGAAAAGAATTAACTAATAATACACATTGATTATTGGCAATCCTACTCCTAATTCGGGGACACATCTGAGCTGGATCTGGGATAGATTTCCGAAAAGTATAAAATGTCTTGTCATTCTTCCAATTACAGTATGATCCTCAAATTAAAGACAAAAAATACCGGTTCTGATCAACTATAGTGTACCCATAAAGGTTTATTGACTCACAGTTCTTGAAGCTGTTGCCTCCTCCACCCATACTGTCAGACGAAACGCCGATATACTTGTCTTTATTCTTCTTGGCTTTCTTCCGCTCCTCTCTCAACCGGTCGTCGTCCTGAATGAACTCCACCATCTCTTTCACCTTCTGGCGCACGTTAATGCCTTGATCTTTGCCGTTCTCATCTGCAGTGACACAAACAATGACTTGCAACCATACTACTATAATGGGTTTAAATGCTGGGGAGCCATATACACATATTGTTTGCATACAGCGTACCAATAAAGTTGTAGTTTTCTAGAGAGCGCAGGTCATAGATGTGTTCTCTGGCACTGGTGACAACTCTCTCCGACCCATTTCGGATTAAATAGGCCAGCAGCAGTAAAGCCTGGAAATCGCAGGCCATGCATGCAATTAGTAAGAAAAAATATTACAGAGGGGGCATTATGCTTTTTGCAGGTACTTGGTAATAATCTTAAACACATGTTGATCTGTTACACAGTGTTGGTTAGAAATTTAAATATTGATCTAAAGCAGTTCAATAAAAAAATACCATGACCCTATTTCCTGATGCATCAAGCCCCTCCCTCCCCTCAACAGAGCAGGCTGCACATGCAGATGTTTTAGCACATGCGATGAAAGGATAAGCCTTGCCAGAGATGTTATGGTAAGGAAAGCATTTGCTGGATACAAAAGACTCAGGAGGAGCTTTTGGGAGCAGGAGGTGCTTTTCATAAAAATAACCACCGGGTAAGATTCACAGATTCCTCAAACATGCGCCAGTGGCTCAAAACACAGCGCCAGCTACAGTATAGTTTTGATGAGGGAACAACATTATAACATTGTAGGCAAAGATTCTTCAGTCTTCATCTGTACTCTGTAGTTGAAGTGTCCTCAAATGAGAAATTTAGGACAGTGAAGTGAAGGATTAATCAAAAGAAAGTAGATGGTTAGAGGGGGTGTCAAAGAAGCCATATTTGTTTTTAAAAAATCGCAATGGTGGATTTAGGTTCAACAGAAACCAGTTTGCAACAACAACCTTACAGTGAAACCATCTCAATGTCATGCTAGTGAGCCTGGACTACTACTTAGCCCAGGGTGAGACAATAGAGAGGTAACGAGCCCTAGTAAGTATGAATAGGCTAAGACTAATCTTTAGTACCAAGAGAGGAGGGACTTAAGAGGTTAACTCCTCCTTCTGGTTTGCTCTTAAGAGACCCACGAACGTGTTTCAGTCTTTATTCGCTGAGGAAGATCTTTGGACCAAGATCGAAACGTCCGACACGTCAACTACAGAGTACAGATGAAGACTGAAGAATCTTTGCCTACGATGGACAATTCCTGTACGACTGAGAAATACACAGAAACATTATGCTTATAAGCTCTGAAAAGCTGATTTTGCAAAGTAATCCCCCTTTAACACGCAACATCTGACGCAAAACGTAACTCAAGACACTGTACCATGGACACAAAGTGGTACCTACTAAGTACCTACTAACCTTATAAACTCGTCTCCAGTTTTTCTTATTGTCCTTCAGCATTCGTGACCAGAGCATGTTCATGACCTCTGGGAACTGCTCATACATAAAGGTAGATCTATAAAGTGGAGAGAAACCATATAAGAGAACGTTACCACTTGTACTTGATGATCAACTTCTCCACAACACTCCACATACTTTGCTATCTCTCCCATGAGTTGTCCTGAGGGTCCCCAGGGGTCATCGTTGGTAGCTTCTCGTACTTTTGACTCGATTTCAGAGTAGTTCATTACCACATTGGTGCTGCAGACAGAACAAGGGTAAGATATATTTCGTGTTGAATGATTGTGAAAGAAAATTTACTTTTTTATCTTTTGGGTTGGTCGCCCTGGTGCATTTTATTAATGTAATTAACCTCTTAAGACCTAGAGTCCCCAAAAATGGGGACGCGCTTTCAGATACAGTTACTGACATACGTGTTTTATGCAGAAAAATATTCCAAAGTTGCAAATTAGTGACAGCTGATGTGGGATTATCCATTTCTGTCTCTATTTCCTACACCACAGAGAGGGAAAAGGCCTTTTTGCGGAAAAATCTGTGTGTGTTTTTCAGGCGGAAATTCATTCAAACCCATTTTATTGTCAAACAACATCCCAAAGGTCTACCAAATGTGTGGACACCAAGATTAGTCATGTGCACCTATGATGTAAAGAAATGATTTTTGTAGAAAAAGGCCTCGGGCTTAAGAGGATAAGACAAAAAGTGGTTACGCTCTGGAGCCCTGTGAACAACCTCACAACTGAATCATTACTTTACCGATCCTTACAGGTTTATGATTAATATGAGTGTAATAAACTTGTCGAGTCATGTGTTGCGAGTCAGCTGAAAGGACACAGTAGCGTTACGTGATAAACAACCTGACTGTATGATCACGAGCAGAGAGCACTGAATAATGGATGCACGCTTTTACAGTGGGTGGACCTTCCTGGACACTTGCACTGTGGCCGTTCAATATTAAGAGCTGCAGTGTTAATGGATGCTGTAATGAAAATAATGTGTGGCGTGTTTGATATGGAAGGGAAAAATTATAAATTCCCTCAAAAGATTATGACAGATTCACAAAATCTTAAATGACATGTCTATTATTATTAGTAGTAGTAGTATTAATACAATAGTAATAATATTGTCAAGACTCAATAAAAAGATTATTAGATAATAATTCATGAGAAACATAAAATATTCCATTTAAAAACAATGTAGTTTGGGTACAACATGGTAGTAGAGTGTGTAGTAGCATGGTATCTGTCATTTAAAGTGGAATTAAATCTGTGAGATATAAGGTACCACCACTAATGTTCTTATTGTACATGAGTGATATGTAACTGTAAGTCAGTCAAACTGTTCATTTTAACCTTTGTTGTGGCACGAGCGCATAGAACACGCCATAAACAAGATCAACTTCCTGTCCATGTGGTTTTGAAAGAGAGCATTGCACCATTGCTTCATTCTTCAGTAACTGAGATCTACTCTACCACTCATCCAAGTGGTAGAGTAGTTCTAACTCCTGGCTTATCTCTTAGCCTATTTCTTCAGTGTTTTCATAAGGACTTCATTCTTATGCAGCTGCCCCACCACAACAAGATAATAATTGACAGTAGTTAGTTTCTGCTAGTAGAACAAACTGATGTCACCAATGGTGTCCACAACAACATAGCGTTATCCAAATTTTGCCATTTCTGTCAGGTTTATCAATTTCCACCATGGAGTGCACCATCTGATGGGACTGGAGGATTCAACTTACAAATTGGTGATGCTTTAAAATGAACAATTAAACTATTAAATTAATCACAGAGTAACATTTAAATGTAGCATTGAAGTTGTGTGTGTTTTTTTTAAACACGGGTCCGTTCATAATATCAAGTTTGAGGATTTCTTGTCAAACATGAAAAACCCTGCAACTACACCTCATCAATTCATTATTATTGAGGTAATGTCAATTGGCATTTGACGAATTGTGGATGTGTTTGACAGTCCACGGTTTATCCATGGATGTACTGGGTTTACCACACACAAAGTAAATCAACAGTGGCTTGTGACGCTGCCTAAATAATGAGGCCACTGAGTAGAAGTATCCGCCCTGCCCCGCTGTGGGCCTCGCTGGGACTGGGCAGGCTGCTCGGTGGTCTTGTGGGCAGGGATTTAAAAATCTAAAACCATTATATAATATTTTAGCTCCCATTGAATTGGACAGAACACCCATTTAGGTACACCACGGACGTGGAGTATGGATGGGATGAAAGAGCATCCCTGCAGCGGGACGGGCGGGTTTCTACAACAGCCCAAAATGGTCCAGACCAGTCCTGTGTGCTAGCCATGCTAACGAGACAGGCTAACTAATGCATTGAATAAACGTGCGGGCGTATAGTATTTTGTTTCCACGCAGATCAACTTTATTACACAATACAACAGCAAAAAGGGATCATGTTGACAAAAGCTCTATTCGAAGCAGAAGAAAGAGGAACTTGGTCACTAGCCAGAGTTGAAGCAAACAGCTGAGCTGAGGGACAATGGTTGTGACGTCAGGCCCGTATCCTCTCTCTGTCAGCGTTAAAAGCTGCAGCTGATGCCGAGCTAAAGCCCTGTAAGCTCGTGGTGTAAGTATGTAGTGTAAGCCTATGGAAGACGGGCTAACCGGTTAGCGGAGCAGCCATTTAGCGGTTAGCACACCCTCCTCCTCCTCCACGGTCCTCTATGGTACTCACGCTTTGTCCACCAGCTCCCGGACTTTCCACATATTGAGCATCTCCATACGACGCCCACCGCCTTGAAACCCTGCCGCCCAGTGCCTCTGCGGCTCCCCGCCAGAGATGGATCAACCACCGACGATAATGAGCCGATTCCCGGATCAGGGGGAGTGTGCAAGAGGCAGGAGCTTCTGTAGCGGCCGCTGCAGTCAAACGGCCCCTGTTGCTACGGAAACGCCGTGTCCTCCTACGTCACAGGCACGCACTGATGCAAGCGTGCCACGATCACGAGCACATGGATGTATTAAGAAAGGATTCACATCTACATTTCACGGTACTTAAAAGGGTCCTCAAAACTGTCTGGAACCTGGGGCTCCTAACCGAACCGAAGCAATCCCAAGGTCCCCCACATGTGCACCACTAAGTTATTGTATTCAGGAGCATTTGTAGGCCTAACAAAATGTTATTGATGTCATTTTTTTTGAGTGATTTTCTTGATGGAATGGGTTTAAGATCATTTCAAAATTGATAATTTTCTCACATAGATAAGGAGACTCCCAAGGGTTCCCAGACCCTAAAGTCTAATAATTGCACCCTGAGTACAACCTGAATTACCATTAATGGTAAGCCTACACGTGCCACAGTTTATGAACCACTAATCTAAATCATCCAAAGTTGTTGGTTTGGGAAGCAGACCAGCGCTGTCGCAGACATGTACTAGAATATGAAGACATGTTTGACTATAGCACTATTGGCTAAACAGTAATTACACCCCAGGGGGAAGACTAAAGTAAATAGTATTCACATGATATTGACATTAAACTGGTTCAGTAGGAGTTTGGTTTGCCTTTAGGCTGGGAGCCAGGTGGCCCCCTGGTAATATTTTTTGCTACTTTTTTCAAACTATTATTTTTATTAGTATATGCCTTGAACCATTACCAGTTGGGACCTTTTATTATAACTCGGCCCTGTTCGGTCGCAGGACCCCTAAAACCTATTTTATGGACTAAGCCTCAGACAGAATGTTGTCAGTCTGTAAAAATCGATGCTGTAGTCACACACTGTGTCACACTGCAATGAAATTTAGAACAAAGAATCCTGACATGATGAGGAATGTGGCAATAGCTTTGGGGTTTGTGTTTTCAAATGTCAGACCATTTATTAGCAAACATAAGAAATTGCATCCATAATGGCAAATTCATTATGCAAAAAGTCAGGAAATATGCTATCAAGGAAGAAAAATAACAGAAAGGGTCTGGCTGGACAAGACCCAGACTGAGCTGTCTAAACCAGGTCTGAGCCTGTCTTAACATGCTTGAGTCTGAGCCCATCTAATCCTAGACTGAACCACACTTACTTAAGTCTAAACCACTCTTACTTTAGTCTCATCCCTAATGTGAGCCTGTCTAAACATATACAGTTTTAGATATGGCTCTCTCTAAACCCAGTCTGAAACAATCTAAACCTAGTCAGAGTCAGTAAAACCAGTGCGAACAGCTCTTACTTCATTTTCAATCAATCAATCAATCAATCAATTTATTTTTGTAACGCCCAATATCATAACAGAAGTCATCTCAAAGGTCGGTCTGGACAAAAACAAATCAATATCAGACTCAAGAATGATCAAAAATAAGTCACACACGAATGAAATGTCTCGACCAGATGTAATGTCCCGTGAATAAGTAAATCACTTAGAGTAACAAGCTTAGAGTATCCCCCATCCTTAGACCTTCCTCTACGGCGAGGAAAAACCCCAAAAAAAACAAAAATCACATGGTAAAAAAATTGAGGAAACCTCGGAGAAAACCAATTTAAAGGAAGGATCC
>OMNZ01095393.1:0-10620 GCA_900303255.1 Lesueurigobius sanzi
TCTCCACTTAAGTAGCTCCTACAAACTCCACACATTACAATCCTTTTCTGAAAAGGGACTCTACGGAAGTTAAAATTTAAAAAATAATATATTTTCCACCCCCTACATGCTCCAGCAATGTCCCTCTGTACTGTGAGCCCACACCTATCCCACTGTTGCTAGACAGCCAGAGGTGGCAGTCATTCACCAGCTTAACATGGAGACTGCAGTTACACAGACGGCCAGAGGGGGCAGTCATTCACCAGCTTAACATGGAGACTGCAGTTACACAGACGGCCAGAGGGGGCAGTCATTCACCAGCTTAACATGGAGACTGCAGTTACACAGACGGCCAGAGGGGGCAGTCATTCACCAGCTTAACATGGAGACTGCAGTTACACAGACGGCCAGAGGTGGCAGTCATTCACCAGCTTAACATGGAGACTGCAGTTACACAGACGGCCAGAGGTGGCAGTCACGAGTATGAAAATGATCAAACTCCGTTGAGTCCCTTTAAAGAAGACAGACAGTAGTTTAGGACTTTGGTCTTTTGTGGAGCAGTTGCAGCTAAGTCTGAACAGAGAAACCGGTCTCTGGAGTTCAGCGGGGAATAATAAGTGAGTCTTTTCATGCCACCTTCATTCAAGTTGCACGTGTGGTTGTTCTCCTCGCTACAGTCTACTTTAATGGAGAATGAATGGCATTTCTGTAGCTTTAATGACGTAGGTTGGATGAATGAGACCAGGCCATTCAGACTGAAGTCACATGGCAAAAGATCAGCTACGATTTAGGATTTAGGACATATCCAAGTGGCCTCGACAACAGCGGATCTGTGTCGTTCAGACCGTCATGAAAATTAAAAAATGTTAAAAAAACTTCAGGCTGCAGTGTGAGCCTAACCTAAATGACCTAATCTTTACAATAAGGAGTGCAATTATTCAACGTTTCTCTATATAACTATATGGAAAACATCTCCACATTAGTAGCTCCTACAGACTCCAAACCTCTTGGACATCATATTTTCGAAGGTTTGTTCAGAGGGATTTTTCATTATTTAATTCCTAGCTTGATTTATTAAGTTTTAAAACCCAAAAACAAGGCAGAATTTTCCGTTTCAGATTTATTAATTCACTAGCATACAAAAAAACTGAACAGGATCCAAAATCCCTTCTGAGCAAATCTTTGTAACTAATATATCAACAAAATAATACCAATTTTAAACTGGCTTTGTCCATCATTGCTGCTGAAATTACAGGCAATTTTCACCTAAAATGGCAATACATTTTCTTATATTTTCTCTAAAGTTTCAAAATTATGTCAAGTATTTTTTGCCTCTTCAGCCGTGTCTTGGCTTAAACTAAAGTCCAGCTGCCCGATACACTCCTCCAATCCACCAAGGCCATATTGTCACTAGAGTTAAATTCCAGTCTATTGTCTGTCGCACATTGTTTTGCAAATGTCTTCCTGTTCCCAAGCCGACAGCGAAAGCAGCGCTGGTGTGGAGCAGCTGAAACCAGCGTGTGGTTTCATGTGAGAGCTTCCTCCTCGCGCTGCTGTCTGAGGTTTGAGCTAAATGCTCCGTTTAAAGTGCCACAGTTAAACATCTACATCTACACTTTGACTTTGAGAGGAGGCAGGAGGTGAAGGCCAGACGCTGCAGGTGAACGGGGACAATTCAATAAACCTTTTGCTCTACATCACTGACATGAATATGAGGGAGAATGTATTGCAATGGTTCTGTCATTTTATGTTTTTATCTAAAAATAAGCCATTTTAATAGTGGCCAAAATGGCCTACATTACCGTATTGCCCATATTAGCGTAGGCAAAGATTCTTCAGTCGTCATCTGTACTCGGTAGTTGAAGTGTAGGATGTTTCACTCTTCATCCAAAGAGCTTTGTCAGCGGCACTGAGCATTTAGTTCACCCCAAAGACAAAAAGAGGAGGAATGCAAAGAACATTACATTGGAGAGACGCAACAACTACTTTGTAAAAGGCTCCATCAACACCGCAGAGAAATCTCTAGTGGCCCTCAGTCGGCTGTGCATCTCCATCTCAAAGCCACCAATAACTCATTTTTAGCTAAAGTAAAACAGATTGAGCGAGGAGTGAAAGAAGCCATTTTTGTAAAGAAAGAAAACTTTCTATGAACAGAAATGGAGGACTTCGCGTTTATCTGGCCCCTATTTATAGCAGCATCATGGGCCCAAAGCAGGAGCCCTCTGCCATGTGAAACACCACAGCCCACACTATGAGGGCAATGGGCAGTGATCAAGTGTGAGGAGGGTTGTTAAGACTGACAACACAGGTTGTTTTTCTCTAGGTGAGAGTAACCTTTTTAGAACAAAGACACACTCAGATAAACTCCTCCTACTGGTCTATACGAAGTCCACTTGGATCCAGGTTTGCTCAGTGCTAACGAAGCTCTTTGGATGACGAGTGAAAGTTCTTACAATTCAACTACCGAGTACAGATGACGACTGAAGAATCTTTGCCTACGATGGACAACTCCTGTACGACTGAGAACTTACACAGACCGATATAATTACAGACAAAAATGTAAATAATGGATGGAGTCAGGTTTAAATTTAAGGTTTTTTTATGGATATATTAGTTACAAAGATTTGTTCTTTTAGGTTCGAAATGCAATAAATCAGGCAGGAATTACATATTGAAAAATCCCTCTGAACAAACCTTCAAAATATTGTTGAGTCCAAAACTGAAGTTTGGAGTCTGTAGGAGCTACTAAAGTGTGGATGTTGTCGTCACGATTTGAGAAAATGGTCATCGAGTGGAGCAGCGGATGGATCAACTGAACTGAACAGTTCAATTTACTCGATATCAGTACCCGATTCTTTTTCAATACCCATCTTAAATTATTGGTCATCTAGAACCTTAAAACAGAACAATAATGGCATTTATTCCATAGATATATATTTGACATGTATTTATTTCAAATTTGTTTTCTGAAATGCGTCTCCCCTTAAACAGTAGCTGCAGATGTGGGGAGCTGGGTGGGGGGTCCCCTTTCATGTTTCAAGAGTTTTTTATATTACTTTCGTTGTAGATGCAAAGCTAAATACAATATACTTGAATTTTCAACCTATAAAAAATAAAGCTAGTAATGGGAAGACACTGTAAACAGGTGAGGGGCCAGTTCCATCTTAACACATACTGTATATGGCACTGCAGCGTCTGGCCTTAAACAGCCTCAGGGCACACAGTGGACGCCCACTGCCTCTGACAAGGTGAGGGTAACAGAGAAAATACTAATATTAAATGGACTTCTTTATTTGAAACTGTATGCGTAAATTGCCTTCAGAATACCACATATTGGCCACAGAAAATGAGCTGTGTATATGACATTTCTGCAGCTCCCCCAGTTTAAAGGGAAAGGTTTTGAAGGAAACTCCAGTGGGCGCAGGAGGAGGGGACCCACCAGGGAAAGTACTAACATATACTTATGTCTTCTACCACTCAAGGAAACTATGGCTGCAACTATAAAGCATTATTTTGGTACTCCATTAATCATCTGATTCTTTTCAATGTACTTGTCACATGATGCTAAAGTGACAGAGAACATCAAAGATAAGGCGTAAGAGGCTTTTAGAACAAGTTTCACAATATGTGAACAGGTCATTCCTCATTCGAAAACTCACTCTCTAGAATTCAGTCTGTTCATGAAAGTGAGAGGGAGGTCTTTTATATCCATTTCCAAACAGGTTTTGCCATAGGCCCTGATTAGATAATGGTCTGAGACAAAAAGAGGGCAGATTAATGCTTGGTCTGTTTGGGTCTGTGTATAACAGTTATTGTCTACCATGTGCAACATCCAACCACAAATACATTATAGGTCCATAATTCAGGGTTCCAACTCTACCTGGAAAACCTTGAAAATGACCTACCTTATTTCTAATCATGGAAAACACCTGGAAAAGACAAAAAAAACGCCAAATACCCTGGAAAAACAGTTTGTCCTTGAAAATATTTCTCCTTCCCTTTGATTTTCTGTTTAAAATAAATGTATGTCATACTTTGCTCAAAACACCAGACAAAAGACCAGCTCATTTCTGCTCCAGAACATGGAAAAAATTATCTTGTTTCAAAATGTTCCCAGGGGAGGACCCCTGAACCCTCCATTTGACCATGTTCCTATAAGAAAACTGTACATGTCCAAAACTATAATCTTCAGACTAAATAGCTAGAGTTAAGCCATTATTAGTTGGCATCCACAGGGGGCGCTGGTGAGTGAGGGCAGAGAGGACCGTGAGATATGTAATCACAAAGTATTGATGTATTTTTGCACTTTTAAATGTCATGGAAAATCCTGGAAATTACCTGGAAAATAATTGAAAGTAAAGAGTAGGATCCGTGATAATGGTGATGATGAAATTAAATCAGTTCATTGCAGATTAGGGAGGTCTCCATTCAAAATTTGAGAAAAAATAGTGTGATTTTTCCATGATTCGGAATTAAGGGAGAAAACTTGAGAATTTCTCAAAGTCTCACAAAAAGTACTGTCCATACTTTCAAAAATAATGAAACAAGGCCTTATATGTATATTTTCTAAAATAGAATTGAATTTGAAAAACATATACAGTAATAGCTGATTTCTGTGCACTTGCCGTTTCACTGGGGTTTTTATTGTGATTGACATAAACACAGCGCTGCACATGGTTCTTTTGGGACTCTTCCTTTGGTGATGTTATTGAATCGTGCACATTTACTCTCTGCACATTGATGACTGACTTCATGTATTTTGGGTGAAACACTGGATGCCATTTCTTCCTTTAATGTCGAGTGCACTCCGTTTGGACACATTCACTACGGCTCATGAGAAACAATACCTCGAGTCCTAAAATTGTCACGATTACCTACTGTGAGCTTTTAGAACCTTGAGAATCATAAAACTGCTTCATCTTGCAGACACAGTGGACTCCCTTCAACAGTGGAACAGACTGGGCAACATTAGGGGCTACAACTTATTCAGTTCCTGATGGCACACAGGGCACAACCAAGGTTTTCTTAGTGGAAGTTCAGCACTAAGGTCTAATTATTTACTCATAAAGGTGTCCAAAAGTACAGACAATATTCAAAAGCGCGTGTGTGATGTTGGCCAGTAGAAAGGACTTTCAGCCATAACAGGGATCCCACTCTTAACTTTCAATTATTTTCCAGGTCATTTCCAGGATTTTCCATGACTTTTAAAAGTGCAAAAATACATATGAATATTGGGCCTCATTAATTAATATTTTCTTAGGAAATAAATACAACTTAGGAAAAGAAAAACTTCGGTGTGATTTACAAAGCGTTCTTAAGAAAACAAAACTGTTCTTAAAGAGAGATGCCCCAAATTCATGAAGGTTAAGAACAGCACTCCCTCATTATCAGGACATTTACATTATATTGACTATGGAAATACAAAGACACGCCCTTTAAACTTCCATATATGGGCATAACAGGAGCATGAGGCAGTACTCATTTACATATACTCGAGTACATGAGTAACTTTTTGAAGTATTTAATAGGTGTACAGTTGCTCTTATTGAAAATAGCTTCCTGTATTTTGTCTAAAGTCTCCTCTGATTACGACAGGTGTGACTGACGAGCTGCAGCCCTCAGCTGTGAAAGTCTACACACCTGCTCTGTCCACCTCTGGTCACTTTCATTCTCTCAAAAAATACATTTTTTGAATGAAATCATTTTTAGAAAAATGCTGTGAAAGACTTACAGTTTTTGGGTCCATTTTGATTGTGATAATATTCTAAAACTGCAGATTGTGAGCAAAGTATAGCTTACATTTATTTTAAACAGAAAGTGAAGGTTGGAGAAATATTTAGGACAAAATGTGTTTTTTCCAGGACTTTTGACATTTTCCTTGGCTAGAAAAAATGCATTTTCCAGGTTTCCAGGTTGAGTGGGAAACATAAGAATAATATGGTGGATCTGTCAATCAATCACTATCAAATAGTTTTCATTAGGACATTTGTCTCCCATAGAGTTGTATTGGTACCTGCTCCAACTCTAATAGAATCCTGTAACATGAACCAACCACTGTATTACCAGGGGTAATGAAAGTATTTTTTGTTGTTGCCAGTATAGTAGGGCTGCACAGACCTTGTGATATGTGATACAGGCATGCAATACTAATACTGTGAGAACAACATTACTGCGATACTTTAGGTAGAAAAAAGAAAGAAATATACCTCACAAAAATCGTAAGCTCACCGTCAAAGCTCTAACGTGAGCTCAGTTTTTCTGCTGGATATTACCTTTCTTTATTGGTGTTACATTATTAGCAGCACTTTAATCCAAACCAAGCAGCTGTTACAGGAATTTGTCCCACTGTCCGCTGTTCGAACTGCCAAAGAAACAATGGCAACCAAGCTAATTTACTAATTATTTTTCAGCAAATTTGGCCTTGGTTTGGTTCTGATCTAGTGTTTTTGAACTAAATTTTGAAAATTATAACTGAACTTTTGTAATTTATACGTTTTTTATTTTTTATTTCAGTCAGATGGAAGACTTGAGTGATTTTGCGATACATTGTGGCTTCTTGCGATATGGATATCACATCACCTAGTATTGCGATAAGATTTTTTTTGAGATTTACTGCAGCCCTAAAAAAAAACATTAAGCACAACAGAATTTTAATCTTAATTACTAGAAAACCAAAGACAGACCAACTATTGGGACTATGTGGGAAAACAATGGGCCTCATTCATGAATATTTTCTTAGTTCAACTTAGGAAAAACTTAGGTCTGATTCACGAAGCGTTCTTAAGACAAAACTCTTCATGAAGGTGATACTAAGAACAGCACTCCCCTCACTATCAGGACATTTACATTATATATGGCAAAACAAAGACACGCCCTTTAATCTTCCATATGCACATAAGAGCATGAGGCAGTACTCATTTACATATACTCGAGTACATGTGAGTCACCTTTTTACTTTGTTTCCAAGCACCGGACCTTGGGGGCCCGAGCCTTTGCCATAGCTGCCCCCACTCTCTGGAACTCACTCCCCCTCAATATCAGAAACTGACTCTCTGACCACATTCAAAATCACCTACAGGCCATAATTAATAGCCTTTCCATGTTGTGTTCAGTTTTAGTGTGTTTTGTCTGTTCTATTGTTGTCGTCGACTTGTAAAGCGTCTATTGAGTTTTATTGAAAAGCGCTCTATAAAACCTATGTATTATTTTTGAAATATTTAATATTTGTATGCCATCATTTTTTAAATAGCGTTACTCTTATTGTAAATAGCCTCCTGTATTTTGTCTAAAGTCTCCTCTGATTACGACAGGTGTGACTAACGAGCAACTAACGAGCTTCAGCCCTCAGCTGTGAAAGTCTGATTCAGACTAACCACCTCTGCTCACTTTCATTCTCTCAAAAAATATATATTTTTAATTAAATAATTTTTACAAAAATGTTGAATTTCTGGGTGATAACATTGTAAAACTGCAGATTTTGTGTGCGTAAGAGTCCTCCTGCCTGTTCTTAGGATTTGTTTGTTTCTTCCAGAAGAACTTTCAGCTAAGAACAACCTACATTTGTTTCATGAATGAGGCCCTTTGATTGTAATGAGTGGAATTTGAGCCATTCTCAAAATGAAGTGCAGTGGGAACAAGTTCAGGTGATGCTTTGTGCCAAATGCCCTTCAAATAGAGGAAGACGACGATATTTGAAGAAAATTGTGATCAAAATGTCAAAATAAAATGAATAATTACTCACTACTGACATCTACACTGCAAACAGGATCTGAAACAGGCTTGAGTTGATTTGAGTTGGTAATAGATTTGAGCTCAAACTATGAAAAACAAACATCTCATCGCACATAGAATTAGAAACTTAATCTAAATGTACTTGGAACTAGACGCTGCAGGTGAATAGAGAACAAAATATAAATAGTGTGATATCAATATGAAACTTTTGATGAATATTACTGGCATAAACATGAGAATGAAATGTATTGCAAGTTTTCTGTCACTTTATGTTTTTATACCAAAACAAGGCATTTTATGTGTAAAAATGGCCAAAATTGTCTATTTTTGGCAACAATATCCAAACAATGGATAGAGCCAGGTTTAACTGCACAGTTTTACTTTGTTGATTTATTAGTTCAGAGGAGATTTTGGATATTTTGTTCAGTTTTTGAACTAAATAGTGAATAAATCTGTAAAAATTCTATTTTGCCTTCTTTACAAAGGCTTTGTTGGAGCCGAACGCGTGGAAGAAACCAGAAACATGTTTTAAAAGATTAAATATTAGCCCAATACAATTAAGGCCTTTTAGAAAATGTAAAATAAGAATTATAATGTGGGAGGAGTGCCTTGGTTCTTTGTTTTTCGCTCAAATTTTACATAATTTCATCGGAGTCAATCAGATATAATGAGATATTGAAAAACACCTCTGAACAAACCTTCAAAACATTGTTTGGTCAAAGACTGTAAAGTTTGGAGTCATAGGAGCTACTTAAAAAGGCACTGTCCCTGATTTTTCTTTATTGCAAATGATGAAAGACGAAGCAAGACAATGATAGCTGTGGTCCAAACACATTCCCAACTTTCCTCCTATGGCCTATGGGCCATAAAAGTCACATTTTTATAAGCACGGGTCACTGTCACAGAAATGAAAGAAAAGCAGCATGAAAACTTTAGATGTAGAGTTATAGTTTACAATATGCTACAGGACGACAAATGTGCTCCTTACACCAGTAGGACGGAAACTATTAAGTGGAGAGACTCACAACATGGTCAAACATTCACACTTAGAGTCTCGAGACTCGACTGATGCAGAGGCGAGTTTCAGTCAGCGGTGCGCGTGTTGTAGGAGCATGTGTCTTACCAGTAGACAGTTCCAGAGGAGCGTGTGTCTTACCAGTAGACTGTTCCAGAGGAGCGTGTGTCTTACCAGTAGACAGTTCCAGAGGAGCGTGTGTCTTACCAGTAGACTGTTCCAGAGGAGCGTGTGTCTTACCAGTAGACTGTTCCAGAGGAGCGTGTGTCTTACCAGTAGACTGTTCCAGAGGAGCGTGTGTCTTACCAGTAGACTGTTCCAGAGGAGCGTGTGCCTCGTACGGGGACACTACACACATGAATCTCCACCTGCGCTGAATCCCTCTAAACGAATGCGATGTCCGACTTTTCCGCGACCCCCTGAATCAGCACGAGTCCAGTCAGTCACACGCTCCACACTCGGCCAGGACCTTCTCATCTGCGCTCGGGCCTGACTTCCACGCGCACTATATAAGCGCGAGGCGCGTATCTGAGCTCGAGGCAGACGCAGCGGAGGGAACACACCTCCAACACCAAGGTACAAGTCCTCAATGGCCAAAGCTCGCTCCTCCCTTTTTACGCACGGCAGCCAATAGGAGCGCGGGACATCGCGATGACGCAGGTGGTCGCTGCAGGACCAGGAGGGGGTGAAAGAGGATGATATGGAAGAGGGGCTATGATGGAGCCAAGAAAAACCCTCAATCAAAGTGTCACTGCTACAAAACACTGTGGATCAATGAAGGCTGTCTAATAGTCATGGGATTTATGGCTCTTTAATGGGAGCCGGATCTTTGGGAGCCGTTCATAGCAAAGAGCCGTTCAAAACACTGGCTCCTTTTCACCTCGATCCTTTTTTTTCTGTAATTTCTTGCGAAAATCTAATCATAAAATAAGTTACATTTTCTTGAAATAAGACGGTTAACCTTGATTTGAGTCAGTCAGTAAAATTCTTTCCCGACAGAACTATAGAGAAAATAACATCTCATTACATATAAATTAAGAGTAACAATTAAATTACAGTAAAAAAAAAATGAAAATAAATCTGAAATAAGAAGAAACCATCTTATTCTATGGACATATTTTTAAATTCAAGTCAGAAATTCTCAAATTTACTTACTTACTTTGCCAAATATTTTTTGGGGCAAAAAGCTGCTGCTGTGATGATTCTTGATTTTGTTCAGGTTCAATCTGTGTCAAATTGAATAAAGAAAATGATCCGGCTCTTTTCAGAATCGAGAGCCAGTTGGAACCGTTCACCTAAACGAGCCGTTCAAAAGAGCCGATTCGGTCATGCACATCACAACTGTCTAAGTCTAAAGGTGCCTACACACATAACGCACCACGCGATCATCTTCCATATAAAGCCTATGTGAACGTACGATGACGAGCGTCAGTCTTTCAGCGTTGGCTTCACGCGGATTGAGCAGCGCGATGTGAACGTATGAGCGTTTTCACCAGCGTTAAGCGATCAGTGGAGGCTGAAGGAGGAGTCAGCTGTAGCTGAAGGAGGAGCCAGCTGTAGCTGAAGGAGGAGCCAGCTGTAGCTGAAGGAGGAGCCAGCTGTAGCTGAAGGAGGAGCCAGCTGTAGCTGAAGGAGGAGCCAGCTGTAGCTGAAGGAGGAGCCAGCTGTAGTTGAAGGAGGAGCCAGCTGTAGCTGAAGGAGGAGCCAGCTCTCACTGAAGGAGGAGCCAGCTGTAGCTGAAGGAGGAGCCAGCTGTAGCTGAAGGAGGAGCCAGCTGTAGCTGAAGGAGGAGCCAGCTGTAGCTGAAGGAGGAGCCAGCTGTAGCTGAAGGAGGAGCCAGCTCTCACTGAAGGAGGAGCCAGCTGTAGCTGAAGGAGGAGCCAGCTGTAGCTGAA
>OMNZ01095396.1:0-18470 GCA_900303255.1 Lesueurigobius sanzi
TTCACAAGTCATTTCTACGCCAGTATCCAACTTGATTTGGTGCTGCATCTTATTTGGGGGGAGTTGCACTTGTAACTTGAAGTAACTTGAGCTACTTCAATTGTAATGACTAATATATTATTGTATTTTGTTTAAGTAATATATTATATTCCCCAGTTACTGAAAAAAGTAATATATTTCTGTAACTAGTTACTTTTGTAATGAGTTACTCCCAACACTGGTGGCATTGCATTGGTGTGTATGTGGAAATGCCTGGATGTTCGGAAAGGTGAATTACTCCAATGAAAGTAAAAGTTTCCCAATTGACGAATTAAGTTAAAGTACTGAAGTATTTTCTTTATAAAATACTCATATTCAAGGCAAAAAGTACATTTAATTTAAAATGAGTCACGAATCATAACTTTGCGACATCAAATATACAATGCTGAACTTGCTCTTCAGTTCACCCTGGTTCAACTTGTGCAGATATAGGGAAGAAGAATAGACAGATACATTCAGACTAAATTAGTAAACACGTGAGGGACAAACCATTGTGTGGTTAGCGGCATTGAATTTTCCATCTGCACAGCGCCACCTGGCACCTTCTGTTCCGTAGTGGACATGATACTGATATCAAATCAGAGAAAAAACCACAACGTGACCAACTTGTCTGCACTCCGTAAGTAATAAATAACAGGAGCTTTTTTTTTTTTTACAAATGTAGTGGAGTAAACTTCGTCAGTACTGCGCAAACTTGAACACCCGTGGAAGTTTAGGACAAATAGAGTATGTGGGAACTAAATGTCACATTACTACAGTAGTATGGAATTGTATAAATTGTATGTGGTACCAGGAATCCCAATTGTTTTTTTGGTTTTGTTTTCAGGCTTTTAATAAGAGGCCACAACATAACTGACTGGCTACAAAAACAAAATAATGCACCAAGTTGTTCATTAATTTATTTACTTTGTATTGAGAAAAGCATTCACCATAACCCAAATCGTAAATCCAGACTCTTTGCCATCTTAAAAAGTAGATTTTCACCAAACATTCCTGTCCTGTCCATCATCTTCAGTTGTGGATTCTCTCAGTTCTCGGTCAGTGCTGAGTTCTCGTGTGTTTGTTGAGTTGTGAAATCTGCGTAAACGCTTTGCTACAGACCGGACAGTTGTAAGGCTTTTCTCCCGTGTGTATCCTGATGTGCGCATTCAGGGCACTCCTTTGGGTAAATGTCTTCTCGCAGTGGGGGCAGCTGTAAGGCTTTTCTCCCGTGTGAACTCTCGTATGCACAGCTAGGTCTCGTTTACTGGCGAACGTTTTCTTACAGACGCCGCAGCTGTAAGGTTTCTCTCCCGTATGTGTCCGCATGTGTCCTTTCAGGGAGCTCGTCTGGGTGAATGTTTTCTCGCAGATTGAGCAGCTGTATGGTTTCTCGCCGGTGTGCGTCCTGGCGTGCGTGTTCAGGCCGCTCTTGTGGGCGAATGTTTTATTGCAGACCGTGCAGCTGTAAGGTTTTTCGCCCGTGTGGATTTTCACATGGCTATCCAGGGCACCCTTTTGGGAAAACGTTTTGTTACAGTATGAACAGCTGTGAGGTTTTTCACCCGTGTGTATTTTCAAATGACTGTCTAAAGCGCTGTATAGGGCGAACGCTTTCTTGCAGAACGAACAACTGTAAGGTTTTTCTCCGGTGTGGGTCCGCATGTGTCCTTTGAGAGTAAACTTATCGCCAAATGTTTTCTCGCAGACTGAACAGCCAAAGGGTTTTTCCCCGTTATGCATCCTTATATGGTTTTGCAGACTTATCTTATTGGCTAACGTTTTCTTGCAGATTGAACAGCTGAATGTTTTTCTTTCGTTGTGGGTTCTGACGTGTGACTCGAGATAATTATATTGAGTGAATGTTCTCTCGCACATAGAGCAGCTGTACGGTTTCCGGCCCGTGTGATTTCTCATGTGTTGTTGGAGATAACCCTCGTGTTCGAAAGTTTTACTGCACAGGGAACAGCTGAACGACTTCTTGGTGTGGGTTTTCATGTGCACTTTAAGAGTACCCTTTTGGGCAAACTCTTTTTTACAGATTGAACAGCTGAACGGTTTTTCACCTGTATGCACCTTTAAATGTGTTTTTAGGTTACTATTTTGGGTAAACGTTCTCTGGCAGATTGGACAACTGAAAGGTCTCTCTTCTGTGTGAACTATACTGTCTTTCCCCTGGACTTGGTCAGGTCCTGGCGCGTCTCCGTCGTTGGCAGAGGCGCTGTTCTCCGGTTCAGACTTGTATATAGGAGATGGAGTCGAGTTTTGTACAGCCGTGCCTCGGTCTATGTTCTGGACTTGGTTGTGGTGGTCTCCATCAGCGTCTGTCTCCATCTTTAATGGTGAACGGCTAAACGGTCCCCAGTCGTCGTCATTGTCAGTGTCAGAAGAGTCCTCTGTGTGTCCCTCGGTCTTTGTGCGGAGATGTGGCTCTGAGCTGATGTCCTCCCTCTGCGTTTCCTCTCGGTGCTCAGTTTGTCTTTGTTGAGGCAGTGTGGGCTCTTCTCTCGTCACACAGACAGCGCTGGACTCTGGGTCAGACCTGAAAAACAAATCACATCAGTTCCAATCAAATGATAAAAGTGCAAGGAGAAGAGTATCATTAGTCTATTGCCATTACACCAGCTGCAAAATACAAGCAAATGAGAACATGTTTCAAAACTTTAGGACTGGTTTTCTTAAAATTAGGTTTTCATTAGACTCTTGCAACAACATTTACACTTTTGGTAGCTTCTGCAGACTCCACACTTTCCAGTATTGGACCATATATCGGACCAATATCCCTTAATATTCCAAATAAAAAGTCAGCAAAACAAAACTATAAGTTTAAATCTGGCTCTATCCATTACATAGATTTTGTTGCTGAAAATATAGGAATATTTGGCCATTTCTATGATATGGATGTATTTCTATATATTTTTTTAATATGACAAGTACAATGTCAGAAAACTTGCAATCCATCTTTTTCCATAATTATGTCAGTAAACTATAGCAAAATTATTTTAAATTGTTATATCTCATTTTATTTATATATTTTCCTATTGACCTGATGATTCTAGCCTTAAAATGTGCTAACAAAAGTGCAAAATATATCGATAGCATGTGGGAGTGACTCTGTATGGGTTGCCGTAGTAACGCCGTTCAGTAAACGTGGCGTCTGCGCTATGAGCATGCGCAGATCAAACTGTGGCGCAGATCGGGTGAATGACCACAATTGTGGAGCGACAGAATGACAGGCCTTGCCTGAACGGTTTTCTAAATAGCTTCAATCCCGGACTCTATGACAAACTACGATATCTCGGCATGCTAGGATTGAACCTGTCTCGATCTTTTTATAAACACGTGAAAAGCCGTTAGCTAGGGCCCGAAAGGTGCTGACTGCCCTGACATCAGTAACGCACATTAGCATGACCAAAGCTAGCTAGCTGACATGCTTGACCTACACTGACAGCTGCTCTTCCTCCTGTTTGATGCTCAGTTCCGCGGGTTCCTCTTTAATCCGTACAGTTTCCATGATATTCTCGTTCAGACCCAGGGCCTTTGGACAATTGTAGAAACTGACTATTTGTTGCTTTTACTCTGCATACAAAGGAACCGTGACCGTCCAATGTGGACGGAACACCGGAACAGGATTTGTTCGATCCTGTGATTGGCTAAGCCTAATTCGGCCCACAAAAAAGCCAAGTGGTCTGCAAACTGGAGCAGCTGCAGATTTAGGACCGCAGAATCTGAGCCACTCGACATGTAATCAGTGTGAATAAATATTTTGTTGCGCTTTTTTTTATTTATTTATTTTTTACTGCTGAGATATCAGCACCGTGCCCATCGTGGAAAAGCTCGGAACAAGATCCGTTTTGTCTCCTGTGATTGGTTGAGTATAGTCACGCCCACAAAACAAGTGCGAGGCCAGTAATTTATTTATGTTATTATTATTTATAGTAGTGTAGATTGATAATTGCCATGAACAACACCGGGTTTGTTGCAAATTTACTGAGCAACATATTTCTAGGACGATCGATATCTGATTTCTGCCACTAGTGCCACTTATGCCACCACGAACTGTAAAATTAGAGCGGCCTGTTTCATTTTTTTTTATTATTATTTGTCTTGTTTAGGTTTATTCTTCAATGAATACGCGAGTGCAAAGAGCTCACAATGCCGATAGATGGCGGTAATGTGACTCTACAGCAGTCGTAACTTCCTGTTGCTGGGGTTCGCTTGGAGCTTAAGCAGCTAAAGCTAAACACAGTTCGTAAACATGTCTAAACTCCAAACGCTGAGGGATTTGGTGACTGAGCGACTGACTGCGGCCACTGAAGACATATTTCTGCTGTTTGAAAGAACGATAGCTGAGTATGAGGAGGAGCTGGGTCGCTCCATAGAGGAGACACAAAGGAAACAGTGGTGCCCGGACCAGGTTCTCAATCTGTACCCGAGGATCGAACTGGTCAGAGGGAATGTCCACCACCAGGACCTCACAGAGACTGTACAGATGAAAGAGGAGGACCAAGACCTCAAAGAGACTGTACTGGTGAAAGAGGAGGAAGATCTACTGCCAGTGTAAGTCTCTAAACATGTCTTACACGTTGTTTTGACAAAATATAATGTCCATCTGTAGAGTGTGAAAGACAGGACAGATGAGCAGGGCAGGTTTTTAAAAGTAACTAACTACTTCCTCACTTTTAATTAATGAAAGATAAAAATAGCTAAAAAAAAAAATCCCTAGCCAAACCACTGCTGAGGAATATCATACATTTCTTAAAATACAGTAATATATTAGTCATTACAATTTAAGTGCAACACTCCCCCGAAAGGAGCCAGCTGAGGTGGCTCGGATGCCACCTGGTCACCTCCCTCGAGAGGTGTTCCAGGCACATCCCACTGGGAGGAGGCCCAGGACACGCTGGAAAGACAAGGTCTTTCAGCTGGCCGGGGAACGCCTTGGGATCTCCCAGGAAGAGCTGGATGAGGTGTGCGCGGATCGGGAAGCCTGGGCATCTCTGCTCGGACTGTTGCCTCCGCGACCCGACCCCGGATAAAGCGGAAGAAGATGGATGGATGGATGGACTCCCCAAATAAGATGCAGCACCAAATCAAGTTGGATACTGGTGAAGAAAGAGGCTTGTGTAGCTAATGTCATCAAAACAAAAGGATCTGAGTGGCTGAGGAAAAGGAAATCTTTTTGACGGCAGCATTATTCTCACTATTTTCAATTCATGTTTTGCCAAAAGTAACTCAGTTACATCTTTGCAACAGTAAAAACATATTACATTTTTAAAGCTGTAACTAACTAGTATAGAATATATTAAAGTTAAAGTAACTTGCCCAACACAGAGAGGCAACAGGGATTACTACAACCACAAGGTATTCTGCCCAAATACAGCCACATCCTAAAGCATAGAAAGAGCTAGATTAGCTAAATTAGTTTACAGATCTCACGCAGTGCAATGGAAAATGTGGTTGAGTCTTTTCCAAAAAATTGTTGTGACCCACTAGGCTTGGGTAGGTGGGTGGAAGTGAGTTGTTGGTGGTCAATGGTGACGGTGTATCTACAACCTGGATGGGCAGATTGTAGATTGGGAGCCTCATTTCCCTCTGTCATATTAACACTCCTAGTGCTACATTTCTCTTACCACTAAAACCATGTACAAAGGGCACCCCTCAGTGACTATTTAATTTGAACTAATTGGATTTGTTTGTTAGGTGTGTCCCAGAGTCCAGTGCTGTCTGTGTGAAGAGCAAAGAGTCCTCACTGCTTCATCAAAGACAAACCAAGCACCGAGAGGAAACGCAGAGGGAGGACATCAGCTCAGAGCCACATATTCACTCAGAGGCTGCGGGACAGACTGAGCAGTCTTCTGACACTGACAATGATGACGACTGGGAGGAGAACTGGAGACGTTCAGAGTTAGATGTTGATGGAGACCACTCCTACCATATCCAGAACAGAGACCGAAGCACAGCCGTACAACACTCAGGCCTATCTCCCAAATACAAGTGTGAACCAAAGACCAGCGCCTCTGTCAACGATGGAGATGTGTCAGGAGCTGAAGGAGCGGAGAGGGAACAGGAGTGCCCGTTTTGTCTAAAAACATTTTTGAATTTACAAACGCACATGAGCGTTCACACAAGGGAGAAGCTTTACAGTAAGCTCCGTGAGAAAGCACTTGCCCGAAAAGATCATTTAGACAAACATGGAGTAATGCACACAGGCGAGAAAGCTTACAGCTGTGCGATGTGTGAGAAAACCTTCTCTCAAAAAGCTTACCTCAGATTACACATGAGGACGCATACCGGCGAAAAACCATACAGCTGTTCAATCTGCAAGAAAACGTTTGCCATTAAAGGTACTTTAAACGCACATAGCAGAGTACACACAGGTGAAAGACCATACAGCTGTTCATTCTGTAAGAAAACGTTTCGCAACAGGGGTAACTTGCTTGTACACAGTAGAATACACACTGCAATAAAACCGTACAGCTGCGCAGTCTGTCACCAGATGTTTACTCAGAGCAGTCACCTTAAAACACACATGAGCAGTCGACACAAGCTGACCCCAGAGCTCAAATGATCCACTGTTTAATTTAATGAATTTGTGGAACTCAACCAACAGTTTAACTATCAATGTTTGTTACACAACATTCTGTTAACAATTGAACTTCCTTGTAGTTCAAATTTTATGTTTTCAATTTTCTTTTCTTCTATATACTAGCTGTAACCTGGCCTACGGCCGGGCCTCTGCAGCTCCACATTCGATGAACTGAGCTTATGAATTATAACACGGCACGGTGACGGTGGCGGCTATTCCCTCCGCCACCGTGACTGAAACTTCTGTACTCTTCCTCGTCGTTTTCGTTGAATTAAAAGGCTGTTTTGTCAATTGTATTAAAAACAACAGCGCAAATATTGTGCAAGATCATTCAATCACTCAATGTGGTTCCCCTCGGAGCACCTGGTGCCCCACGCACTGCGCGTTACCAGGGTATAGGAACCTCTGGTCAGCGTATAGACCTTTGGTCTCGCGGCATGCGTTCGCGCACCTCCGTTGCCGCTGTGCACCTTCTCCGTGCGCCACGCATTACCGCCACCCGTGAGCCACCCGTGTTCTCACTTCTCCCTTGTCAAGCTACACGCCAGCTCGCAGGTGTGCGGATTACTGGGCTGCATTGGTTGGTTTAAAAGCATGGCAGGAGTTTTGTTTTGTTATTGGTGGTAGAGGGCAGCATTACGTAACCCAGTGTACAGCAGAACTCCACTGGGCTTCCTCAGACGAATGAACATGACCTGAGCAAGGCCAGTGTCCATAACATTGACACTTGAATTAAAATGTTTGAACTTTTGTCAGTGTGCGAGTGTCTCTGTTCTTTTTCTTGCACGGTGGCACATCTGTTCACAGTAACAAAGTCGATTCTCGGGCCAGACGCTAAAGGGCTTTTTCCATTAATTTTAGTGTTGCAAAGGTTAGGTTTAGGTCTACGGGTAGTTTGGATCAGTTAAACCTAGCGTTGTTCTCAAATGTGGCCTGCCGCCTGTATGTTTTGTTGATCGCGAAGATGGGCCATTTAGAAACGACAAAGAATAGAGCAGATTTTCGAGTTTAAACAGCTAAAATTTTATGCATGCACTTATAGTTTTATAATTCTTATATTATTTATCATTATTACACGTTTATGTTTCATGTTGCACGAGTACACCGCAGAAAATTCCTAGTCTGTGAAACCTTTCATTGACAATAAATTAGATTCTGATTCTGATATCTCTCTCTACATACTGGACAAGCGTCAGGGTTTGGTTCAGGGTTAACCAATCAGAGGCCCTGTTGTCCTCACTTCTCTGGCCAATCAGAAGCATCACTTCCCCTACCGTCCTCATTACTTCATTGTTCGGTTAACGCGGACCACGCATGGATGTATTATAATAATATAGAGTCCAGTGCTGTCTCTGTGAAGAGAAGAAGAGCCCTCACTGCCTGAACAAAGACAAACTGAGCACAGAGAAAACACAGGGAGAGGACATCAGCTCCACTCAGACACTGAGAGACAATGATGACTGTGAACCTCCAGCTGCACAGATGGAGACAGAGGCTGATGGAGACCTCCACAACCAAATCCAGAGCAGACATTCGGGTCTATCCCCCAAATACAAGAGACCAGAGACTGGCGCCACCAGAGCTGAGGGGAAGAAACACCAGTGCTCTGTTTGTAAAGTAGAATTAAAGTCTAAAAATAATTTATAACAGAACATTCACACAGGAGAGAGACCGTACAGCTGTCAGCTCCGTGAGAAAACATTTGCCCATACAAGTACTCTAGTAAATCGTGTAAGATTACAGGTGAAAAAACCTTACAGGTGACCAGTCTGTAATAAGACATTTGCCCGAACATCGTACTTCAACTGTACATAAGACAATGAATACAAGCAATACATTTGTTCTGTAATAAACATTTTACCAGGAAAAGTCATTTCAAAACTCACCTGAAGACACATACTGGAGAGAAACCTTACAGCTGTTCAAACTGCAAGACAAAATGTAGCCTAAAGAGCCATCAAGGCGATAAAGCATTGCAGATCTACAGGTGACGGGCCATTCAGATGTGCAGTCTGTAAGCACGCATAAGTACTCATACACTCATAAGTACTCATACAAAAACTGAAATAAATATGCACCCAGGAGATAAACCTTACAGCTGCACAATCTGTAGCAATTAGCAAACAATTTCCCCAAAGCAGGACTCTAGTCATCCATAGTAGAATACACACTGATGATAAACCTTTCAGCTGTACAGTCTGTGATAAAACATTTACTCAAAAGTGTATTCTTGAAGGTCACATGAGAACTCACACCAATGAGAAACCTAACAGCTGCTCAGTGTTCGCCCTGAAGGGGAACCTAGATAGACACAGAGTTATACATACAGGTGATAAACCTTACAGCTAATCACTCTGTGACAAAACATGTACTGATAAGGTTGGTCTGGGTTTACACAAAACAACACACACTGGTGAGAAACCTTTCAGCTGATCACTCTGTAATAAAGGGATCTGCCAGAACGCTCATGTTAAACGACACATGAAAATAATAATAATAATAAACCAGAGCTGAACTGAAGGCTACAGACTAACATTTTGAGTTGGTAAAGGTACTTTTTCATATTTTAATTTTAGGCTTCAGAAATGCCTCAGTCTGGTCTAGGGCTGGGTATCGTTAATTTTTTCCCCCACTAATAGTACTTAAACGATACTTGGTTTACAATACCGATACCTGAACAATACTTTTTCGATACCTATACTAAATTATTTATCATCTACACAAAAAATTAAATCTCTAGATAAGTTTAAATGGCCCAAATTCATCTAATTTCTCTAAATTTGAGCTGTTTTGACGAGTTAAGTTTAAGTGGCTCATTTGACCTAATTCTACCCACTTGTTCTAAGGTGTTTTCGACTTGTTTCAATAGATTTCTACTTATTTCTTTTTTTATTAAAATTTATTTGCCAATGGTGTAAGAAAATTGGTCTTGTCCTTTTGGCGGTTTTATTTTCCTAATTAAAGCGAGATTACCTTAGAATCAGTACAAGTTGTCATGAAATAAGCCAAATAATCTAGATGACAGTTGTATATGTGTCTAATCTAGTCAAAACTGCTCTAAACAAGACTAATATTCTCAAATCTAGTCATTTATACGACGTCTTTGCGAGCAGCGTCACTCATGGGTGGCTGAAGTCCCCTCAATAGAGATCCATAAATGATGCACGGGAGCCCAGAGTTTGTTCCATTTAGCTGTAAATTCAGTTTTTTCAGGACCAGAAATATGTCACCACTCGCAGCAATACTGCAGGGATGAAGTTTTACCTTGTGGCAATCCAGTTTTTCAGGTCTAAACCCATCAAAACAAAACGGGACCAAACAGAATCTCAGACACATGTTTTCTGTGGTCTATAGTTTATTCTATATTCCATGTACAGTGTAATAGAAAAGCATTTTATTTTTGTACAAATCACACTCAGCCTTGTCCTCGACGACGTCCAGGCTCTGCCCTTCAGAATAAAAGTGTGAGATATGATTGTCCTCAGCTGTTGTTGTGAAAAGACCTCAAGACTAGAGTTCCTTTATGGATCATCGCCGTTATGTTTTTTGATTTGAGTGAAAAGAAAAGTATTTTTGTGTAATTTTGAAATAAAGGATTATGCTGTAGTTGGATTGTATTTTGTAAAAGGTGAAAGCTGAAATGTCTGGTTACTATTCTCCTTCGAAATCAGCATTTATTAAAATCCCTAAAACCTCTCTAGCATTGTTTTTGCTAACTTCTTGGGTAAAATTCGGTTTAGCAGCAGAAAAACTGTGATACAAGGGACAATGTACCTTTCTGACAGTAAAATGTTTCAAGCTTTTTGGACTATACCAAAAAAAATTGGGCTTGAAGAGCGTCCTTTTTGTCCACCAACGCAGTTCTGCCACGACCATGCCCCAGACATTACCTTTACCTTAACAATATTCCTTTTCCTAACCCTAAACTTAACCAAAACCATGTCCCTAACCTTATTTAAAATTAAAAGATGAATGTAATAGAGCTAACTAAATTGGCCGAACTGCATTTGAGAAAAAAATTAGGGTGAAGAAGAAGGTCCTGGACAACATCTTTATCTGCTCCACTAGGAACTTTCATTTAGATAAAAATGTAAAGACACTTATTTTGAAGGCAGACTGGAATAGCACTATCAAATGTGGTGTTACATATGAATTAGCAACTTTTAATTTGAAGGCGAAGCGAGGCGGCTGGACAGGAAGTGGATGCACGGCTTTAGCTCATTTTAAATATCCACAATCGAAGAATCGCCCAGAAATGTCCAGGGTTTGTCCAAAAGGCTAAACTCTGTCAAACACTCATCATCATAAAAATAAAAATAAAATACAGTTTGTACAAAGTGATCTCCACATCGGCCCCAGTGATGTCCCGCAGTCCAACAGTGCAGAAAAAACCATGGGCTCTAGGCACGTAGTGACAGGTGGATTATGACTGGATTCTCCGGGGGGCGCGGCTCTTCCTCCTGTTATTTCTTTTTTAGGGATAAGCCGTGTCTCATCCAAATAAATAAAAAGCTCTCGATCACATGGAGGCAGTGAGTTACTGATGGACTGTCACAAAACAAAACATCACGCTGATTTGTAAAGACTTCACTAAAGGAATCTTCCGTTTTTGTCAACACACAAACAAAATAAAACATTTTTAAGAGCCGGCTTAAAACATAATTGGCCTGTCTTCAGTATTAATATTTTATTCAATCATTTATGAGACTGGGATGAGGATCAGCACCTCCTAATCCAAGGCTATGGTTCTCAACTGGAAAAAGGTGGCCTGCCCTCTTCAGGTCGGAGTGTCCTGGCCTCAAGTGGAGGAGTTCAAGTATCTCGGGGTCATGTTCACGAGTGAGGAAGGAGCTGAGTCCAAAGACAAAACTCTTGATTTACCGGTCGTCTACGTTCCTACTCTCATCTACAGTATGGTCATGAGATTTGGGTCATGACCGAAAGGACAAGATCGTGGATGCAAGCGGCTGAAATGAGTTTCCTCCGCAGGGTGGCTTAGAGATAGGGTGAGGAGCTCAGTCACCCGGGAGGAGCTCGGAACAGTCACGTCGAAAGGAGCCAGCTGAGGTGGCTCGGGCATCTGTTTCGGATGCCTCCTGGTCGCCTCCCTCGAGAGGTGTTCCAGGCACGTCCCACTGGGAGGAGGCCCCGGGGGAGACCCAGGACACACGGAAAGACAATGTCTTTAAGCTGGGAATGCCTTGGGATCGCGCAGGAAGTGCTGGAGGAGATGTGCGTAGTCGGGAAGTCTGGGCATCTCTGCTCAGACTGTTGCCTCTGCGACCCGGCCCCGGATAAAGCGAAAGAAAATGGATGGATAGTTATTCATTTTTGTGTCATTGTTTTTTAATGCTAACCTTTACATCAGAGATAAAAAGTTCCTCCTTCCTCCAGTCAAGTATTTACATCCAACATAATGTTTTAATAGTCGCCTTTGACTGTCCGTCTAGAACTATTCATCGATTTTGAACGAGACACCACTAATCCCCCATACAGAAATAACAGGAGAAAGAGAAGGGGAGATTCCAGTCAGAGGTCACGTGCCACTCGTGTGTATAAAGCCCATTTAGTGTAAAAAAAAAAAAAAAAAAAACAGTTTAGAGGTTCACACTTTGAGGACGAGATAAAAATCAGCACCTTTTGAAACATAAAGACTGTTTTAGCTTAAATACATCAGTAATGAGAACTGAGGACAGTAGTTGTAAAGGCTAAACCTGTGACTATTGAAGCTGACTTTATTATGTGCACAGACTTCAAAATTCCCTCCAAATGTGAACCTCAAACTCAGCTTTATCCCCCTGTGTGTGTCCGCGCGGCGCCCCCCAGAGGCCTGTGTGACCTCTGCAGCAGAATGAGTCACTGTTCAGACGCTGGAGTCTTTAGAGATCGGGATCACCTCGCTCAAAGTTCTCCGTCAGTTTTAAAACGATGGAGATTCGAAAACCAGGGGCGTGTCCAGTCCTTTTCATTGAGGTGGTCAACGGGTGCACAAGGACCTGCCCAAGTCTTTAGGCCAGTGCTCCTCACAGTGTGGGTGGGCTGGGGGGTCATTCTGTGGACTTAAATCTGCACCTTTTATGGCCCATTATTTGTTAGCCTGGTAATAATCTAATTCAACTTCAGACAGTGTTGGGTAACGTTACTTTTAAAACTAACTCGTGACGTTTGATTCGTTTCTCCTTTGGCAAAGTAACTTTTTATGTTACTGCACTACTTTACTATGAAAGTAATGCCTTAGAGTACTCCTGCGTTGCCAATGATAAACATGTAGCCTTCATTTGCCCTTTAAGTTTTCTGACGCTGAAAGCTCATTTCACAAACCGAAAGAACAGCTTGCTATCAGAAAATACATAAATAATAGCTTGATATAAGCTTCTCTGTTTTTATACTGAGAAACTAGCAGCTGTCCACAATAAGAGGCATCAAAATGCCAACATCCTTAAAAAGAAATGAAACGGCAGATTGTCAGCGTAATAGCGTAAGATGAACACATTAGTCTTTGCAGGGAGTTTTTTAACAAATGCGGTGAGAAGGTCCTCTATTTTGGGAAACAAATCTGGTGAAACTGTTTTGACGCTTGTCTGTGTAAGTTCTCAGTCGTGCAGGAGTTGTCCATCGTAGGCAAAGATTCTTCAGTCTTCATCTGTGCTCTGTAGTTGAAGTGTGGGACGTTTTGATCTCCTCCTTCTGGTTTGCTCTTAAGAGACCCACGAACGTGTTTAAGTCTTTATTCGCTGAGGACGATCTTTGGACTAAGATCAAAACGTCCGACATTTCAACTACAGACTACAGATGAAGACTGAAGCTCTTTGGGGCAACTCTTGTTGTGATATTGGGTGATACAACAATAAATGGATTATTTGACTGAATAATGACATTAACACGCTCACTGAGGCTGACTTTGTTGAAAAAGTAACTAGTACTAGATTACTTGAGCGTGAAAAAACTAGCGTGGTGCGTTACTTGTTACTAAACTAATCTGGCTCCTTTGTATTTGACAGAGATTTTAACTGTACGTTGCCCCAGCAGAGCTCTCCGGTCTCTGATCAAACGGTTTTGGACGTGCCCAGGTCCCGGTACAGACTGTGGGCCGATCGTTCTTTAGCTGTCGCCGCCCCTAAACTGTGGAACAGCCTGCCCCTCAGTCCTGACCTGTCCCTGTTTAAGTCCAGGCTAAAGACTCATTTGTTCAGACTGGCTTTTAACACAGAGAACTAGGACTATACCTCCTTTTCGGGTTATAGATTCTGTGTTTTAATTTCTTCCTGTGAAGCACTTTGGTCTTCTTGTGTTGTTGTAAAGAGTTCGAATGGTTGATTGAGTACTCTAATGCATTACTGGTGCTGCTTGTTACGGACGCCAGACACACTGGGAGAATTCCAGGAGTGGCCTATTCTTTCCCAGGCCACTCCCTTGACACGCCCCTGTAGTGGGGAGTCGCCACAGATTCACCGCTTATGTAGTTTTTATTCCGGCTATTGTTACTGATCGGTTCAACTGAAAACACTGGATCCCTCCCTCCCTCTCTCCCTCTCTCCCTCTCCCTCTCTCCCTCTCTCTCTCTCTCTCTCTCTCCCTCCCCCTCTCTCTCTCTCTGGCGCCCTCTGGTGGTCGGTCTGTTAATGGCCTGTTGTAGTGAGTGGGTTGAGTCTGTTGCGCCTCCTCCTGGCCTCAGTGCGCCGCAGCTCTGTGTCGGTGGCGAGGGACGCAGTAGTTTGGTTTCTCCGACGACGTGAAGCCGGGCAGACACTCGCAACGATACGAGCCGACTGTGTTTACGCAGCGAGAGTTTTTACACAGAGACATGCGGCGGTTCAGCTCCGAGCACTCGTCCACGTCTGAGGGAGAGGACAAGAGAGATTAGGGACAACAAACGAGACTGACATGAATCTGATTCTTTATCTTTTATTTTAAAAATGTCCCTCATTGTATATTACTTTAGAGTTTGGCTCATCAGACATTCAAAAGATGGTTATCACATTTTCCACGGCTGCTATTTCCCATAGAATAGATCGTATTATAGATAGATCTGAGACTGTAGATCTGTGCAGGCATCATCAGACTTCCAGCATTTATATACAGTTGTGGCCAAAAGTTTACATAGCACTAGTCTGAAGAAGGCTACCTGCCCGAAACGTCACTCTGGTGAATCAATAAATTGGTGAGCGCCATCAGTTGTGCTATTTGCCCATATTTTCTGCTCAAGTCACTATTGCAAATCTAACAAACCTGGGTTACATTTTGGAGGTGCGTGTTGCTGCTTTGACCTTTGACAAAAGTTTACATCCCCTGGCAGAATGTCAGGGTATGTAAACTTATGGATTTCAAGGACTCAAAAACCTTTATTTCACTCATGGTTAGTGGTTGTGCAAAGCCGTTTATTGTAAAAAAAAAACGGTTTATTTACGCTTTTCAACAAGAAACTAGCCAAATGTCCATGATCAAAAGTTTACATATTGTGCATCTTGAAACAAACATACATTTTGTCAGAGAGTCCTGTATTTCAGCTGAAGTGAGTTTTTCTTTGCTCCTGAACAATTTTCCTGGCAGTTGTTGAAGGTCATGTAAAGATCATGTTAGAGCAGGGACATTTGAGTAGTTTCAGTTTCATTATTATTTCAAAAGAGTAAACTCAGTTCTTTGGCAATAAATGGCTTCACACAACCACTAACCATGAGTGGAAAAAAGATTTTTGTGTTTTTGTGGCCAAAGGATTAAAAGGATATGTAAACTTATGAGCACGTATTCATTTCTTCTCATGTATTCATACAAATTCAGTCTGTGTTGTCGCCCATACTTCGTACTCATCCTGCAAAGACTTAAGGGACTGGTGTAAGTGTTGGGACCAAGCAGCTCATGTGGGCCAGGGATTCTCTGGCGCCCCCGGTGGTGTGTCCTGTGATTGTGGATTCTCTGGCGCCCCCTGTGGTGTGTCCTGTGATTGTGGATTCTCTGGTGCCCCCTGTGGTGTGTCCTGTGATTGTGGATTCTCTGGCGCCCCCTGTGGTGTGTCCTGTGATTGTGGATTCTCTGGTGCCCCCTGTGGTGTGTCCTGTGATTGTGGATTCTCTGGTGCCCTGGTGGTGTGTCCTGTGATTGTGGATTCTCTGGTGCCCCCGGTGGTGTGTCCTGTGATTGTGGATTCTCTGGTGCCTTGGTGGTGTGTCCTGTGATTGTGGATTCTCTGGTGCCCCTGGTGGTGTGTCCTGTGATTGTGGATTCTCTGGTGCCCCCGGTGGTGTGTCCTGTGATTGTGGATTATCTGGTGCCTTGGTGGTGTGTCCTGTGATTGTGGATTATCTGGTGCCTTGGTGGTGTGTC
The DNA here is from genome assembly GCA_900303255.1 of Lesueurigobius sanzi. Classification (NCBI taxonomy): domain Eukaryota; kingdom Metazoa; phylum Chordata; class Actinopteri; order Gobiiformes; family Gobiidae; genus Lesueurigobius; species Lesueurigobius sanzi. The sequence continues at coordinate 15,929 of OMNZ01095396.1, forward strand.
CTGTGATTGTGGATTATCTGGTGCCTCGGTGGTGTGTCCTGTGATTGTGGATTCTCTGGCGCTCCCCGTGGTGTGTCCTATGATTGTGGATTATCTGGTGCCTTGGTGGTGTGTCCTGTGATTGCGTGAAAGCGTTCGTACCGGTGCAGCTCATGCGGGACATGTCCAGACTGAAGCCGTCGAAACAGTCGCAGGTGAACCCCTCCTGGACCCGGACGCAGCGGCCATTTTCACATCCGTTCAAAATCCCACACTCCTCGGACTGAAGGCCCTCGAAGGCATTTGACGCGGCTGAAAACCAAGAAATACCGACACACATCAGACCCATGAATGCACCGTAACTCCTAAAGGAATATTAGTTTAAAATATTCGATAACTGACAATATTATTGCAATGTTTTACTAAACCATTTCAACACATTATCACAGTATGTTAAAATATTGCAATTATTTGGTGGAGTCGCTCTAACATCATTCTGTGGCGTATTCTACGAAAGCAGATTGTTGGGTGGTAGTTTATCCTGTTTCGTTGCCTACTCATCTAACAAAATAAACCAACATCAGAGGTTGTACTACCCTTATCTAACAGCAGAGGGCAGCAGAGGGTGGTGTACGTCCTAATTTTGACATCATTTTAATTTTGTTTTAATTTTTAAACTCTTTTTAGTTTTAATAGACAGAAAAATAATGCAAATGTATTAAATTAAATTGATTTAGCCAACTTTACATTCATTTTAGTGTGTTCAAACATATTTAATCATATTCACAGCTTCATGGAGCTTCTCTCACATGAACAGAGCTCACAGACCTGTTCATTTGGCAGTGAGTTTAAGTTTTGTCTCTTCTTTTCATTTGTATATTGTTTTTATTAATCTGGAACAAAAATATCTGGATATTTTAATCTCATTACCTACTTCTGATTTAGTTTTAGCAAAATTATTTCTTTGACTAAAATCATGGCTAAGAGAGGTGTATTCAGCCTTTCCCCCCAAACTGCTTCACTCCTGTCCATGTGTGCACCGAGAAGAATAGAACTCGAGGACTAAACCAGGACTAAACCAGGACTACAGCGTTGCCGAGGTCGACTCACGTTGTTCGTAGTCGTAGTAGACTGAAGCCTGGTCCGGTGGAACTTCGTATTTCTGAACTGGAGCCGCCACCAAAGCGTCGCGACCGTAGGACCTGGTCGGACTTCTGTCGTCTCCGAAGGGAAGGTTACACATCTGAGCGTAGTCCTCTGCAAACACACGAATACACGTGAAAATACGCGAAAACCAGAACCAAGCAGCGGAGTACGGAGGACCACGACTGCCCGAACAATAAATACATGTGTATAATAATAAGTATCTATACATAAATGCAGACTTATATTACTTTGAATTTTAGTTTTAAGCATACAGTCAAGGACGAAAGTGTTGGCACCCCTGAGCTTTTTCCAATAAATTACGCATTTCTCCCAGAAAGGAGGAAAAAGGGCTTTTTTCTGGGAAAATGTGTGCTTTTTTTCAGGCCAAACCATTGCAACCTCATTTTATTGTCAACAACATAATTTATTATTATTTCACTGATTTATTATTATTGATCCCTAAGCTCTACCAAATGTTTGGACACCAAGATTAGCCATGTACACCTATGATGTAAATAAATGATTTTTGGAGAAAAAGGCCTCGGGCTTAAGAGGCTAAACATAGTACAAAATGGTCTTGTCCTTGGCCAGAATGTTTAAAGTGTCCTCTGATTTATATTTATGTTAAAATGTATGGTTTTGTGAGTTGTGGTCCTCCATAGGGCAGGGGGTGGACTCTTACCCGTGTTGGTGGGCGGGCACAGGGCACAGTCCCTGCCCCAGCCCTCTCCGTACAGGCAGCAGCACTCGGTGTAGGTCGTCTTCCTCTCGGGACCCAGCGGCTCAGTGCAGGTCATAGAGTCTGTCACCACCTGCCAACACACGGCCTGGAAGTCGCTCTGCTCCTCCGAGTGGGCCTCTGGAATCACAGGGCCATGTACAGGGCTGAACCAGGGCTGGACCAGGACTAAACCAGAGCTGAACCAGGGCTGAACCAGGGCTAAACCAGGGCTCAACCAGGACTAAACCAGGGCTAAACCAGGACTAAACCTGGTCTAGAGTAAGTAGATTTTGCATGATGTTGCCTTAGTCATTTTAATCAAATATAAAATACATTTTCTCATTTATTTTTTTCCTATGTGTCTTTATAGTCAAGTTTTGGAGGACTGATCTGGGACAAGTAGATCCCAGATTAAGCGGTGTAGTAGCAGTAACAGAAGTACCTGAAGTATCTGACATCACTACACAGGTGTTCTGGGTCTGGTCCCAGATTAAGGGGTGCGTGCAGAAACACATGAAGGATCCGTCCGTGTTCAGACACTGTCCTCCGGAGCAGACCGACTCGTCCTGGCACTCGTTTATATCTGAGGGAGAAGAAAAGGGTTTAAACAAATAAAATCAACTGTATTCTGTAACAATAAAAAAGCGACTTGTGTGTGACGGTTATCGGAGTGTGGGCTGCCATTTTTTAATCAAT
>OMNZ01095399.1:0-10262 GCA_900303255.1 Lesueurigobius sanzi
TAATATTGCGGACTGTAAAATAGTGCTTTTGCAAAGAGTAAAACAAATTAAATGCCTAAATTCTCCAGGTTAAGAGCTTTCAAATGAAATACAGCATGGCCATGTTCACTTAGATTATACCAGGGTCAGTGAGAATTCCAATGCTAACTGCCGTGCATTATTTTCGTGTATAGACCTTTCTCAGCTGACATCATCAGCTAGCGGAACTTATGTTGCAACAATGGGTTACTGCAAGCAATTCAAATCAAAACATGCTATATCTCTATGCTCCGACCAATCAGAGTCTTGTGGGCAGCAAAAGTCACATGACGGGTCCTGAGCTCCGACAAACGAGCATTTGTTCAGATATCGTTGTCTGACCTGACCACTCAAGTGCTGAACCGTCTTGGAGAGCGTCAAGGCCGGTAACACCATTGTAAAGAACAGCTGATAACATGCAGCAGATGGAGCAAATCACAGGTAGTCCGGCAAGTGTAAAATCACGTTCTATATCACTCCACCGCAGCTGTTGCCATAGTAACTGTAAGCTAAGTGTGGGGGAACTAGTTTCAGTTAAAGTCATGTAAAACATAAATAACTATGTCCTGGATTTAAATGACCCCCCACAGACAGTAAACAGACAAAATTACAACAGTTTCAGTTTGTTGGACCATGGTATAAGCAGATTAAACAACTTGGAGCCGTGCATTATACAGTTATAATGCACTTCGTGGAGTAACACCACTAGACTCCGCGTCGTGCATTATAACTGTATAATGCACGGCTCCTCGTTGTTTAATCCTTACTTAAGTTAGTGACAGTATCGGTTCGGTATTGGATATTTGGAATCAATACCCGGTATTGTATTTCTTGCCGTATTGGCTCTGATATCCGATGCCAGTGTGCTTAAGGGTGCATCCCTAATGATTTTGATTAATCTCAACATGTTTTTAGTGTTATTCATTTTTCCCTGTAGAAATATCTTTCGCTTAAAACTCCTACATTATTGCATCATTTAATTAGATTCATTTATTCTGCAATTTAATATATGACCAAACTCTGAAATCTGCTGGGGCCTGGTTTAGTTGATACGATATCGTATAGTGGAGAGTGGAGTTTAATTTGAACATACTCCATTGAGACGGTAAGCAGACCACTGCAAGTCTCTCAGCAAGTCGTAAAACAAATACTATCTTTCCTCTCCTCCGTGTTTGGCCTGTTCTACGGAGCTTTACAGTCAGACATAGTGGGCCATGTCCCTCCTCAGGCCATTTACCTCCCCCAGGCACCAGCAGCCATCACTGTGCTCCAGCCCGAGGGACACTGTAACACTTCATGCACTCCCAGACCAGCGCACACACACACACACACCCACCCACACGCACTCTTAAGAAAAGCCTGCAAGCTGCTGATGACCTATTTCACTTTATACCAGCCATAAATTACTCCATTAACATGTCCATAAAGCACAAAATCTAACATCTGCTTCTGAGCATGGACACGAGCTCTGGGCCATGACACCGGTGCGCACAGCCCTCCTAACTTTATTACAGCCTCAGTGGTTCAGATAAGAAAGGCTGTGATCAAGAAGTATGAAAAGCAAGAGGTTATACTTATCAGCCCGTGGTTTTGTGTTTCAAAGGCAGTCATTTGGAAAAAGCAGCGTCATGGAACATGGGCAAACATGACCACAATATACACTGCAAAAAGTGATCTCTTGATAAGTAAAATTTGCTTGAATTCAGAATATAGGACCTTACTCTGAGTAATTTTGACTTGCCAAGTAAAATTATCTGCCAATGGAAGTATTTTTGCACTGAAATTAAGAAAAAACAACTTATCGCACTAAAAATTAGATAATAAATCTAAATTCACTTGAAATTATATGCTTTTTCTTATATTAAGTGCAAAAATACTTATATTAATAATTAATTATTAATAATTTTACTTGGCAAGTCAAAATTACTTAAAATAAGGTAAAATATTATGAATTCAAGCAAATTTAACTTCTCAAAATATCACTTTTTGCAGTGTAGCGTGTAATGTAGGCCAGTGTTTCCCAACCAGGGGTACGGGGACCTCTGGGGGTACGCAAGAGCTTAACAGGGGATACTTGGAATCATTGCAGATGAAAAATAAGATAAAAGTGTATTTTTGATTGTAATGTTCAAATAAAAGCTGTTTATAAGCTTTTGAGGCAAGACGGATGATTAGGGGACAAAAAAAAAACACTTTTGCTGTATTCACTTTATTCAGGAAGTTGCAATGGGGGCGGCCATCTTGTGTTTCTGGTCAAACTGAAGGTCTGACTTTAGCTGATATTGGCTTTGATTTTTGTTATTGGTGAAACATGTAACATTTACAACAAACTGCTGTGTAAATACTGTATGTCCATCAGCCTTGGTCCTTGAGAGTTCCTCCGAAAAGTAAGTGAACTAAAGTAACTGATTATATCACAAAAAAAGATTTTTTTCATATCGTCCTTCGCGTTTGTGTTTTTGGTTCATTCCCATTTTATTTTCTTCACTCTCTAACATTGACAACAATGGAAATCTCAGCTTATAGGAAGTGCTAAGACGAACAGGAAATGCTTAGACAACAAAAGTGTGCAGGGCTGAATAAGGTGTATATAGAGTTCGGAAATGTGATGTCATATCGCAAAGCATTATGGGATTAGCAGTGCGTTTTTCCATAATAAATTAATGGAGGTTTTAAAAGGTAAAATACCGGAGTTATTGTTCATATAAATTCATTCGGACACTACAGTGAGTTAGATGTATTTATGTTTCTTGCCAATGTTAGTCTATGGATAATGTTTGCTAGTAGCTGCAAACATGGCGGATTTCCATGGCAACGGTGGGTTTTCCTGAACTCTATTGCTGACATAAATTTGAGTCAAAAAGGTAAAGAAGCTCCCGCACACTGTCTCACTCTGATATATATATTTATTGCTGCAACGTTTCGGTCAGGTGGACCTTCGTCAGGCTAGTGACATAAATATGAGGAAAAATGTATTTGAAGTCATTTCATGTTTTCGTATAAAAGTTGGGTATTTTGTCATACTGTGAGTTAGTTAGTTAGTTAGTGAGCGTGTTGTGATGTTATGAATAAACCATGGGGTAAAACAACCAGATTTAATTCATTTTCTTTTATAATTTGCATATCACGATACAGATGCCTCCATACGATACGATACACGTATTGTCAAGTGCTCCGTAATGATATATCGAGCACAGTGTGGCGGAGAAGAAACGAGGCACAAGCAATTAAGGCGAGTCACTTTATTCTCCTCGAGCCGACAACAGAATACTAGAACAATCGGGAAACATAGCCTTACAGGGCTAGACACGCCCCTCAAACCCCAAAGGCTGCTGGGTGAGAGACACCCCATAATATGTACACCACAACAGTCCTATTCATTTAAGTGAATATGGCCATACTGTTTGCTGCTAAGGCTAACTTCAGCCAGAAGGCTGTGACAGAAACTATGACACACCTAATGTAGTGAAATAGGCTAATCTAAAATAACATTTTCATTTTAGTTTGTGAAATACTGTTACAAATTCACTGATATAACATTTATAACGCGTTAATGATCACTGTTTGTTGGAAGTTGTCTATTTCATGTAACTAGGACCAGTCACTTCTTCACTCTGCAAATCCACTGCAGTTTCTTTGCATAAACAACAAATAAGTACAAACCTACTTTTGTGAAAATCTCACAGTATCGGTTGGTATCGGTAGATATTCAAACCCCAAGTATCGTTTTGGTATCAGAAGCAATAAAAGCTGGATCTGTGCATCTCTAAAACACAAAACTGGGAAGTTTTTTTAGTCTGTAGGTGCTATAATTGCAATACTTATTGTAAAGATTTGGTATTTTATTTCTTTCCACGTGAAAGTTTATATGTTCAGAGAGTAAACGAAAACCTGAAAACTGAAACAAATGAGTTAAGTCTCGCCTTAACTGTAAAGAGTGAGAGTTTGAGAGCGTATTTTAACTGATTAATAGGAGTTTTTGCCATTCAGCAAAACCATGGAGGCAGGGGGTACTCGAAGTATAAATGAAAGGCCCAAGGACAGACGAAAAAGTTTGGGACCCACTGATGTCGGCGTTGACAGAAGAAAAAAATAAATAAATGCGTCCGACTGTTCTGTGTTGATCAGACAGTTTATCCGTTTGGAGTTTGAGTAGAACTGTTTACTTTCCCATTGTTCTGGATATTAATTGTGTTTTCACTATGTCTTGCATCTACTTCTACACCGACATCTTTATTTCGGTTTCTATTTTTATTCTGCAATAACATCAATTTGAAAGAAAGTGAAGAGAAACGTTTTCTTTCTTTCTTGTGCCTTATAGTGAACCCGGGGTGTTCATTATACTGTCAGTCAAGAGATGCACAATGCACTGTACTCAATGATTCATTTTAGCGGAAAACTGCGGAACAAAGAACAAAGGCGCCTATACATTTTCTCCTGCAAAGAATTAATCTCTCAAACTGTTTTGACAAGTGACCCTGTGGGGGGGCGGCTAATGTTATGGCGAGGGACCCTATTTAAAGTAACCCAAGTCTTGCCCCCCCCTCTCTCTAAACTGACTGATCTAATTATTGCATGTTAAATGGGCATCTGGTAAATGGTGCATATAATGATGCGCTTCCACAGAATTAAGTGCTGCCTGTCCTGCTGCTGGGCCTAACACACAAATTGGCCTTCTCGTGTAAGCTCTCATTGGTGCTCCCATCCCTCATCGTGGCTGTGGGCTAAGGCTTGCGCCGAGACGTGCCTCCGGTCGTGCCGCGATTAATGACGGCGTGCCGAGGTGATCTTTGTTCCATGGATCACGCCGGTGTGACAGGCCGGGATCAAGAAAGAGCAGCGGGGAATTGTGAAAAGGGAAATGTGGGAAGTTTTGAGCCATTTTTGGAAGGTCTTTTGCTTGATGTGTAACCCATTTTGCGAGGGCATGTTATTTTGTGAGGAGGGAATGAGGAGGGATAAGCATATCTTCACTGAAACTTGAAATACTACTGCATGAATGCTTTTGATGAGGAACCAATACAGTTTTAGCACACACAGCACAGAAAATATATATTTTGTACAATTCTTTATAATAATACAATTCAAGTTCGGACAGAATGGGAAAAATAAGGTAAGAATCTATTCTATAAACATTGTTGGGCAGTAAGGGATTACTAATCCACTACTGTCAATAGATTACATTTCATGTAACACAGTAATGTAATACAATCAGTTGCAAAACTAGTCATTACATTATATTATCAAGTAACATTTGATTATTATTACTTTTTTTTTTTATCTTGGCAGCTGAAAACATCTTATCATTCATTCATGTCAAAGAAAGACAACCAAAAACAACAAGGATGGACAGAAAGGAAAAAAGTCAGAATTTTCTGCCTGGAAATACAAAATATATTGAGTTTATCTTAGGTCTGGGCAATTCCCAATTTCTGAAATAGCTTGGTTGCCATGGTTTCCAGTTGCATTTTTCAGTTAGAACAGTCGACGGTGGGACAAATTCCTGTTTCAGCTGCTTTTGCATTAAAGCGCTGCTAATAATGTGAATGGTAGGAAAAGTAAAGGAATACACCTCACAAAAACTTACCTCACCATCAAAGCTCTAATGTGAGCTCCGTTTTTGTGCTGTATATTACTTCTTTACTGCCATTCACATTATTAGCAGCACTTTCTTTTTTCAAACCAAGCAGCTGTAACAAGAGTTCGTCCCACCGTTGGCTGTTCTAACAGAAAAATGCAACTGGAAACCATAGCAGCAAGCTAATCCAGAAATTGGGAATTAATCGAAATTCAATTACGATTACTACACTGCATGATTACAAAAACAGTGTAATCGAGACAAAATGATTATAGCTGTGACATGGTCGTGCGCGTCGCCGACAATGGACGACATACACGTAAATGTCGTAGATACTTGCGTTTTTTTTGCGTTGGGAAGAGAAAGGTCGGGGCGTTGAAATAATATCCTTCTGGGTCTCTGGTCAGTGCGTGTAAAGTTGCGTTGAAAATTCATGTCAAAAAGTGCTAAGTTATCATTTTTCAAAACTGCTAACTTTGCACTTTTTACAGTGCACCACGATGATGTCATCATCAGCGACGTGCAGGTGAGTGCAGGTGAGTGCAGACCAGCAGGGGGCAGGTGTGATGTGTGAGGGCTCAGAGACCCGCTCACAATAACAAGATTAACTTGCTGAGCATATTCAGCATAATAAAAAAATATACTTAGTGCACCTATAAGATCATTTTCCATATGTATCTCATACATGGAGTCAGGCTGGTGACGCCAGGCTAAAGGACCGATGTTCTGGTGTCGATGGTTCAACTGCAGATGATTTAGACATCGAAATTACTAACATTGTAGCAACAATGGTTACGACACACCATCAGCAGTTTGTAACGCACTGGTAAATACTTCATTTATCAGACATTTACACAATTTTACTAATCATTGTTAACAGTAACAGTGTGCACCATCTGTGTGTGAAGTCGATACTGGGTAAGGTTTGGGACGAGTGAAAAGGGTCTTAACATGGATTGCACAACAACAATAACGTCATCATCACTTGTTAGGATTAATAAATGATGAAGCTTTGTAAATGTCTTAGAAATGTTGAGAAAACTATTTACAAATGCTTTAATAGAGCTTATGCATGTTATGTCATAACAGAGCAAAAGAAAATCGAGTGACTACGTTTGCAATGTTATTCTTTTGTTATTTTTTTTAACTGTCCCTCAATTTGATGTTCTAACTTATTTGATTTGTACATTTATTAGAGGTTTGATTTTGATTCATATTTAAATAGAAATAGAATCTGCATACCCTCTATGGAGCACCACAGTCCCGCCCACCGCCAATCCCTTGGAAGGAAAAATCCCATTCAAAAATCCCATTCAAAAATCACATAGACATTTTGATTTTGAAAAAACATTATATTAAATGGTTAAAAGAACGATAGCAGTTAATCAGCTATATGGTGACTTATAGGCATGAAATATATTTATATCTTTTCAAGTATTTGGTGTTTTCTTTCTTGTAAAATATCCGCGCTATGGTTAGCAGTTAGCACATAGATGTTTAGTCCCTGTCGTGCTTTTAAACTCTTACTATTTGAATTGTTCCAAAAGTCTATGGAGATTTTCAATGGGACTTTTACTTCTTTTTATTTATTTTTTTATTGTTTTATTTTAGCGCCACATAAACATGAATACAACATACATTACACAAAGACAGCAAGAGACAATACATGTAGTCAGCGGGGTGAAACGAGTAACAACGGGTAAGTGAAGGTGGGTGTAACATTTGTGTATGTGTGTGAATGTGTGAGCGTATATGTGTGAGTGAGTGAGTGAGTGAGTGTGTGACTGTTGTTGAAGATCAATCAAATGAAAACGGTAACAAAACAGTAAAAATATATAGTCAGAGATGGTAGAGGTAACCAACATGAGGTAGAGAACAGGGAGGGAACGTCAGAGAAAAAAAAATACATAAAAATATATATATATCTATATATATATATATCTATATATATAAACCAAAACAACAGTGGTAGTCAAATAATAATAAAATAATATTGTTACAAAATTATTATTATAATAATATGGGTTATAGTTGTAAAATGGAGGTGTACCATTCATAGTCCATGTAGTAATAGTGGTATTAGAATTAATAATACTATTTATTGTTTTATTTCAATCATACTTACTGTCTATGGAGTCATAAAATTTGGTATTGGGTATTTTAATAATAATAATATTAATAGTAATAATACATAATACATATCTACTTGCAAATCCAGTGAGACCAACTTCCTCCAATCACCCCTGCCCCATATTTCCTATCTTTGTGATGTATAGGCATATATATTCACATACTGTATATACACACATTATACTGTATACACAAGTATATACACACAAACACACTATTATTCTACACTTTTTCCTTTTTTTTTCCCCTTTCCCCCTCCCTCCCTATTACTATTATATGCCTAATCTTGTGTGGTGCATTAAAAACATTGTGAAATGTGGTGCATTAAAAACACAGGCATACAGGATGCAAGGTTGGAGAAAGCGGGGCCCCTGGAGAAAGCCAGACATGTACTTCATTTCTTTATTCATTTGTTTATTTTGTTATGGTAATATAGTCATGATTGAATGAATTATAGCACCAGTACTATGTCCAAGATGGTAGGCCTCCAACAGAAAGTGTGGTTATGACAGTATAATCGATGATAATAATAATGATAATAATATGGAGAGGTGGAAAATTAAGCAGGAAGATGGTTCTTGCAGAGAATGGCTTTGTGTTGGCCTGGTTTGTTGTGGAGTTAAGATGTATGTAGTGACTGAGTGCAGTGGAGTGATAAGAGACGTGGGACTTTTACTTCTGGCACCGAGCTCCATAGTGTGCATCCATCATGTTACCACACGTTTTATCACATTAATTGCAAAATGAGAACATAATTACAAAATGCGGCTTGAGTCCACATTTTATTCCGTTTTCAACTGTTATTGCATAATGCGGCGTGAACACAAAAGGCGCCGTCATCTCGCATCAGGTGTAAAACTCCTCTCTGAACGATGTGCCCTCTTTATTGAGCAGGTCCCGCCTCTGTCCCTCAGACTCTGCGGTGCAATGTAAATATCAGCTCTAAGCATCGTGTCTGCTCTATTTCAGTGAAGCTCCTCATGACATTTCCCTGGATCTGCTGCTGGAGGATAACCTTTGTGAGTTATGAGAGGCAGTGCGGGCCCGCCTGTTTAAATGTCGTAACAAATAAGTTGATTATCAGCTCTCCGGGGAAGTGGCTTAAATGCCTCTTCTGTGGTACACGCCTCAATACAAAGGTACTTCGTTTGGTTTCATTAAAAATACTAAGCCTGGTACTTAAAGTGTATTAATGCCAAATTGTTTAATGGATAAGGAATATATGAGTCACATGTCGATGTAAAGCGGCTAATATTATTTAGTGTGTCACATTCAGAGGGTTGACCTTTATAATTATTATTTTTAATCACACAGAGGCATTTAGCATGTGTGTCATACAGAAGCAGGTCGTGTACACGTCGCAGTCATCCTGTGGGCTTCAAAACTCACCACGCTCATTCTGACCATTTCAGCACTCAGAGACTTTATTGATCGCGCAATGGAGAAGTTTAAACATCTGTTTGTTAACAATGGGGCAAATTGGTTAGAGCTCTAAACCAAAATCCGTCCGCCATGATCAGTTCTGTCTGAATAGTCCTGTCTGTAAGGAAGGAGCTAGGGATAGGTGCCTGCATGCTTCCTAAAATAGCCCTATCTTAGGGACCTCTAGAGCAGTGGTTCCCAACCAGGGGTACGGAGAGCTTAGCAGGGGGTACTTGGAATCATTTTGGATAAAAAAAAAAACTGCGTTGTGTTTTTGATGGTGTTAAATTTGCGTTTGAAAATGTGTTTGTTTTGTTTCATTTCATGTATCAGATAATTATCTTATCAAAAATGACCCTAATTTCTCTATTTCTAATGGAATGTTTGCAATTTGAAAGAAATAAACAAAATACATACAGATTTTTTTGGGCTTGAGGCATTCGTGTATAGTATGTTGGCACTAAAATAGCATTGAAAAGCATAAACCCTCATTCAACAATAGGGCTGGGTACCGTTAAACGATACCAGTACGGTATCGAAAAAATAATGAAGGTAGTACCGGTATCGAAAAATAAATTGGTACCGAAAACGGGTACCGAAAAAATATTTATCTTTAGAACACATTTTTCTCTTCCTGGTGGATCTGAGACTGCACTAAAGAAAAGGGCTAAGGTGTTTCAGCTCAAATAAATGATAAAAACACTAAAAGAAACAGTATTTTATAGAATTAATTATCATTATTGTTCTGTTTTATGTTTCTACAACAAAACTAAAAGAATATTAGTCTTGTTTAGAGCAGTTTATACTAGATTAGACTCATTTACTACTGTCATCTAGATTATTTGGTTTATTTCATGACAATTTTTACTGATTCTAAGGTAATATCACTTACTAGGAAAATTATTAGGAATTAGGAATTAGGAAAATAAAACTGACAAAAGACCAATTTTCTTACCCTATTGGTAAAGTAATTTAAATAAAAAAAAGGCAATAAGTAGAAATCTATTGAAGCAAGTCAAAACAAGTGGTTAGAATTAGGTCAAATGAGCCACTAAATCTTAACTCAAAACAGCTCAAATTTAGATAAATAAGATTTTTGTGTAGATGACCAATA
>OMNZ01095404.1:0-23221 GCA_900303255.1 Lesueurigobius sanzi
TCCATCAAAAGCCTGCAGGTGGCGCCAAACACCACCAACAAGTCTACTGAGGCCACATTGGAGAAAATCTTGGGGGCTGCAGCACCGGTGTTCCAGGACGGAATCGGAACATTAAAAAACATCAAGGGAAAGATTGTTCTTCACCCCCGCTTCCACAAGGCACGGCCGGTCCCATACGCCATACAACAGAAGGTGGGAGCGGAGCTGGACCGCCTGGAGGCCGACGTAATACTGTCCAAAGTGGATTGGAGCTCATGGGCCACACCCGTCGTCCCTGTAGCTAAGAAATCAGGGGCGGTGAGGGTGTGTGGGGATTTCAAGATCACTGTCAATCCCATACTACAAGCAGAACAATATCCATTACCCAGGATCGAGGACATTTTTGCAAACCTGGCTGGTGGGAAGCGGTTCACCAAGGTGGACCTGGCCGAGGCCTATCTACAGATGGAGATTGAAGAAGACTCAAAGGTATTCCTGACCATCAATACTCTGAAGGGCCTGCACCGCTACAACAGGTTGGTCTTCGGAGTGGCCTCTGCCCCAGCTATCTGGCAGCGTGCTATGGATCAGGTCTTGCAGGGGATCCCAGGTACACAGTGTTACTTAGATGATATCATTGTGACAGGGGCCAATGATGACGAACACTTGGAGAACCTACAGAAGGTCTTACAGAGACTTCAAGACTACGGACTCCGAGCCAGACGTGACAAGTGTGAGTTTTTCAAACCATGTATCACATACTGTGGACACACAATTGATGTACAAGGCTTGCATAAATGCAAAGAAAAGATTAATGCTGTCATGGAGGCTCCTCAGCCACAGGATGTACAGCAGCTGAGGTCATTCCTCGGATTTATCAACTACTACCACCGGTTCATGCCTAACCTGTCCATGGTGCTCCATCCACTGAATGAACTACTGCAAACAGAACGGAAATGGACATGGACCAAAGAATGCGAACAAGCTTTCCAGAGGGTGAAGAAGCTGGTGACCTCAGAGACAGTGCTCACACACTATGACCCGTCCTTGCCTGTGAAGTTGGCATGCGACGCTTCACCGTACGGTATAGGGGCCGTTATGTCACATGTCATGCAGAACGGTGCCGAGAGACCAATAGCGTTTGCCTCACGCTCCCTGTCCCCGGCTGAGAAGAATTATTCTCAAATAGACAAAGAGGTGCTGGGCCTGGTCTGGGGTGTAAAACGATTTAATCAGTACTTATACGGCAGGGAGTTCACCCTGGTGACTGATCATCAACCGCTGGTCTCAATATTCAATCCCCAGAAGGCAATCCCTGTGACAGCAGCAGCACGGATGCAACGCTGGGCCTTGTTCCTGGGAGGGCACCGGTACAAGATCGAATTCAAGAGAACACTAAACCATGACAATGCAGACGGGTTGTCCCGGTTGCCGCTCGACACCGCAGCGATCACCAAGGGGGACAAAGAACCAGTAGAAATGTTCACACTCATGCAGATCGAAAGTCTCCCTGTGACAGCGGAAACGATCGAGAGAGAGACCCGTAAAGATGTGACTCTCTCACAGGTGTACAAAGCAACACAGACAGGCTGGACACCTCATGAAGGGTCTTTCCTCACTCCATATTTCCAACGACGGGATGAGCTTACCATTGACTCCGGATGCATTATGTGGGGGATGAGGATCATCATACCTACCAAGCTCAGGTCCAGGGTGCTGGAGGAGTTACACAGTGGTCATTTGGGAGTGGTGAAGATGAAGGCACTGGCCAGAAGCTACGTCTGGTGGCCGGGAATTGACCAACAAATAGAGCAGCTTGCAATGCATTGCTCTGGGTGCCAACGGGTACAGAATGAGCCGACTGTGGCACCCCTGCATGTATGGGAATGGCCCACATCGCCATGGCAACGGATCCACATTGATTTTGCCGGGCCATTCATGGACAAAACATTCCTGGTCGTGGTGGATGCATGTTCAAAGTGGCCCGAAGTGTTCACCATGAAATCCACAACATCCACCTACACAATCGACGTGTTGAGAAGCCTCTTTGCTAGAACTGGTATTCCTGAACAGTTGGCGAGTGACAATGGTCCCCAATTCACAGCTAGTGAATTCCAGATGTTCCTGAAGCAGAATGGAATCCGCCACATAACCTCAGCTCCCTACCATCCGGCTACCAATGGGCTCGCTGAGAGGTTCGTACAAACTCTCAAACAAGGTCTGCGAGCCATGGCGGATGCTCCTATCTCTCTGCAGCAGAAGCTAGCCAACGTCCTGTTTGCCTACCGTAACGCCACTCATGCTACTACCAACCGAACTCCTGCCATGCTGTTCCTGGGACGTGGGCTGCGCTCAAGATTGGACCTGCTAAGACCAAACCTGCGACGGACGGTAATGGATCGTCAGAGCAAGCAGGGTCAACAGACACACGACGGAAACACACGTCAACTGGATATTGGACAGGCTGTACTTGCCAGGGATTATCGTGGAGAACACAAGTGGGTTCCCGGCATAATCCGAGAGAGACAAGGTCCTTTGTCCTATACTGTAGGAGTAGCCCCAGACACTATCTGGCGACGCCACATTGACCAACTACGGAGGTCAGAGGTACGCACTGCAGAAGAGACGGTGGATCCTGCTACTTCAATCAGCGCTGTTCAGGACAATCAGAGCCTGTCTACTTCCAGCGCTATTCCGGAGAACCAGAGCTTGCCTAACTCCACCTCTGTCCAGGACAGCCTGAACTTGCCAAGCTCCGACAACGATCTGGGGTGTCTGCCAAGCCCTGGTCCACCCCTGACCCCCTACCTGGGTCGCCCTAGAGCTGGTGGGAGCCCGGTTGTTACACCTGAGAGACGTTATCCCCTACGAACTCCCAATAGACTATCCCTCTGAGTAGGGCACTGTTCTGCTAATATCACCTAAGAACCACTAGCGAGTGTTTAGTAAAAATGTTAAAGGTAGCTAGTAAACGTTATACTTCTCATGGTGTTTGTTATCTAGAAAGGGAGGAGTTGTGGTGTATTTAGGTTAGCATCGATTGCTCTGACATCGTTCTATATGATCTGATTCTTGTCTGTTGTAGGCGCCTTTTGATATAAACAGGAAGTCGTTCATGTAACGTCATTCTTGGCATGCAGTAAAGTTCAAGCTCGATAGCACGCCGTTTCCCTGTGGTTTTTCCAACATATATATAACCATTACAGTACACAACAAAAAATATATGCTTAAAATTTTATATGCAGAGCCAGAGCTTTTTTTGTGCATGTTATTGTGCAGGCTTGTTTGACGCACTCAAGAACAAAATATTGCTTCATTCCACCCAGGCTGTAGCATCAGAGCCGTCGAATATGAACTGACGTGAGAGATATGTCTGTGAATGAGTAGAGAAAGAGAGGCACAAGGGGAGTATGGCAGCATGTTTGCACAGCTGAACACAAGCTGAAGAAGCCCAGGCCGCAGTCTCACACTCCATTAGGCTCTAAGCTGCACGGAGCGCTGCACTGCACATAAACAAGAGCTGGATCCACCGAGAGGCAGGGGACACCGGGCTCCACCGTGACTGCCCTCTCGCATCGGCCCGGGATGACGGAGCTGCTATTTTCGAACACTCAGTAATGGAGGCGAAAACACCCTCTCTCAAGCCCAAAGTTGCTTGGATAGGAGACCTGCAACAATGTGACAATATGGTAGCTGTTTGAAATCATTATAAATTACTAAATCAAGTCTGGTACCATTTGGTTGTACAATATAAATCAGAAGAAAAGGATTAAATCAGGACCCAAACATGGATAATATGGATCTAAATGAGGAAAATCAAGCTGTAAAAGGCTTTGTGTTTGCAAAAATGTGTCAATCTCAGTCAGATGTAAGACTTGAGTGACTTTGCGAAGTGTTGTGGCTTCTTGCGTTATGGAAATTGCATAACCTAATATGTTTGCAGTCTTTCGTGCCACTGAATGAAGAATAAAAAGATTACAAACAACCGGGGCATGTATACATTAGATTAGAACAGTGTATTCTTTATTCACAATGGGGGCTCGTCCCTCCGTTCACATCAAGGCAGTGCTGCGGGAATAAACAGAGCGATAAGGTGACAATGGTCAGATTTTAAAAACCACAAACAGCCCAAGTGCTTCTTTCTCCTTGAGGGGTATCATATTTTATTTCCATTAGGGACTGGCACGCTCTCAATTTTACCCACTTGTCGAGGCGGCAAAGAAAACCCATGCAGGCTGGAGGCGTTTCTGGATACGGGAGCGAGGTATGGTCTGACTTCCTGGGTTGATGCGTGAGAGACAGACTGTGGTAGACTATAAACAAGACCTCATAATAATAACTCTTTTTTTTTCCAGGTGTCTCGTAAGTTGTGCTAAATATATTCTGAGCATGAATATTATATAGCAGCATTAGATTAGGATTTTCTGTGATTTTCTTCAGACGTTGACCACCATAAGTTTCAGGTAAAGATGGTCACATGTATCTTCATCTTTGAGATTTTTTTTTAATCCAAACTTGTAACACAAGCATGTAAAGTACAATACAAGTGTGGCCATTATTATTTCATTATTGGGACAGTGCATGTTCATGAGCAAAACCTGTCACATGCACTCAGGACCATTGACAGAGGGGGACAAGCAGGCCCCCGGACCAGAGGTGCCCATGAAGGCATTCATTTTCTATTAAAAATCATAGAAAATGGGGAGAGGGGGCCCATGTGAACCCTACTTGCCTCTGGCCTCAACAATTCTGTGGACGGCCCTGCACCCAGTTGTAGACATGTGCTTGTTTTGATCCATTGACCTCCTCACAAGAACACTAAAGATTCAATCATTTATAGTAATGTCATTGTCCAAAATAACAACAAAAGTACATGCAGAGCAGTGGCTCTCAGTTGCTTCAGGGTCGATAACATTTGACTGGATGTAAATTCACCGAGTCCAGACTGTCTTTGTACTGGTTCAGACTGGTTTAGGACTTACCCAGACTAGATTCTGAGTGATTCAGACTGGTTTTGGAGTGGTTCAGTCTAGGTTGTGGGCTGGTTCAGCCTAGTCTGGACGGGTTCAAATGAATTTGGAGTGACTAATACGGGGTTTGTTTGTTTGGTTGGTTGGTTTGACTGGTTTCGATTGACCCAGACTGGTTTGGAACTTGTTCAGTTTTGATTTAGACAGCCTAAATCAAGCTTACATAATTGTGTTGTTACTGTGTTTCGTGGGAACACAGACCCACTGTCCACATTTGAGGACCTCATTTTTTTCTATGAAGACCTTCATGTTCAGAAAAAATATTTGGATATTGCATTTATTAGTGGATGCCTATCCAAAATACCTAGAGGAATTGTAAAAGGCAAGCTAAGCAACAGTTCGGGTCTCGATAATGTAAGGAGGAGGATAATGTAAAATATGTTGAAATTGTGACCATTTCAACAGCAGGAAGTGTAAGGCAAAGTAAAGTAGGAAAATGTACTTATTATTTGAGTAGGTAGGTTAAGGACATTAACCTAGCAAATTTCACTAGTGGGAAAAGTTTTTTTGCACCTAAAATTAAGAAAAACATTTCACTTGAATTTAGATTATGAATCTTTTTTTTAATTTAACCTTTATTTAACCAGGAAAGTCCCTCTGAGGTTACTAATCTCAAGACTATTTAAAAACATTTACAAACCATGGATTTCATTTCCAAATCATTGAGCTATAGTTTAAACTGTCCTATTGGAACCAGTTCATTTAATTTTCAGTCTTTATTTATCTATAATCCATCTATAATTTATCTGAAATAAGATGCTTTATCTTGTGTCAAGTCCAAAAATACTTATTCCACTGGCAGATTATTTTACTTGGCAAGTCAAAATTACTCAAATTAAGGCCATCTACTGAACGTAATTTGAGTCAATTTAACAAAATATATACATTTTTGCACTGTAGTGTAGGGATTTATGCTTCAGTCAATAAATATTGAAAAAAAAAAAAAAAAGAAAACCACTGTGCTGTGTATAGAGAGCAGAATGTAAACCCAAACACTAAGATAAGACATGTGAACACAGCAACACGACAGAAGGCAGAGTATTTATGAGTAGGTTATTAGTAGCAGCATGGTGTGGTTGTCCAGGTCACAGTTATGGCAGGTGTGAGGATGGAGGGGGGACAGTGGGAGTCTGAGGCTGTTAGCCATTCTGCTGGTTCTGGCAGGGAGTGACCTCTGGCCAGAAGGCAGCAAGTGGAACAGTGGCGCAAGTAGTAGAGCGGGTCGTCTTGTAATCGGAGGGTTAGCGGTTCGATCCCTGCAGGTGTACACTGTCGTTGTGTCCTTGGGCAAGACACTTCACCCACCTTGCCTCCAGTGTCTGCGTACATTGGTGCATGATTGACAGTGTGAATGGGTGAGTGGTTCCTTGATGTAAAGTGCTTTGAGTGCCTAAAGCAGGTAGAAAAGTGACCATTTATTTACCATTTGTGAGTCCGGTCACAGGCAGCGAGAGGTGTGCACAGGCGAGATCTCGCACAGGTTAGACCCAATGATTGTTACTGCTGTGATGATGAAAGCTTCTCTCTCTTAGTGCATCTTAGTGCACTTTCATTCATCTCAACCCCAGTAGAGACCCTAATGTACATGTTTTTGAATAGTAGGATAAATCTGAGTACCCGAAGAAAACCTACACAGGCAGTGGTTAGAGCATGCAAATGCCACAGAAAGGCCCCACCTGGCCAATGGATGTAACAGGACATTCTTGCTGTGAGACAAGAATTGATATCAAATTCATAAGGTAAATCTGGACTATAGTGTAGTCTCCCTGTCATAACATAATGCAATTGTATCTAAATGTAGCTCTCCACGGGCAGGATGCCCCTACACTGGATGTGGCCTGTGATTTCCCTGCAGTAGTGATGAAGGGAGCTCTGGCGATGTGTGACGGCCAAGCGATGACTGTTTTCCAGCGGAGGAGATGGGCTGAGGTTCAGACTACTACAGCGAGGACCACACAGAAGAAGGGCTCCTCTTCACCAGCTGACCGATGATTAAGCACAAACCTGGTTTATTTTTCCTACGCTTCCATAAAGACACAAGACGGGAAGGTCGTAAAAGATGATGGCGAAAGACAATAGGCTGGGTATAAATACAGCCGAGTGGGAAACACTTTGCTTCTTACCAGAGAAACCGACGGGCTGACCACGTTCTCTCAAGTCAGATGTGTCACTTTCAGATGTGGGTGCTGTCTCATAATGGTTTTTATTTGCCTGTTGCATTTATTTCACCTAAACTATTAACCAAGACTTCTACCAGTATTTGAATAGATAGAATCAGAGGTGTGGACTTGCCAGTCGGGACTTGGTCTGAACTGTATTGTGACTATTTTGATGACTTAAAACTTATATTTGTGACTTGAGCTCTGTGCCTTGAGAAGACTAGTTTTTCTCATACGTTTTTGAATTTTAATGATGGTTAACTGGTCCAACTTCTCAGTCAAAATAAAAAACAAAAAAGGTGAGACAAAAAAGCAACCAGACTCACATTTTAGAACGCCGACGTTGCTCTGTCTATCCGGAAAGCTTCCTCAGGGCAGTTGTCTGTGTTTTTTATTTTAATGATAGTGCCTGCATCCAGCATGAAAAAACATACACTAGCCTAACCAGTAAAGATGTTCTGCAGATGGAAAAATGGTAATAATAAACTTTGCGATTTGTGTCCAAATGTAAAGTGTATTACAAATAAAATGCATATAGTAAGAAATACTGATGATGTTGAAGGGATTACACACTTCCCGTTCATATTCCTTAAATGACAAAGTGTTGTTAAATATAATGCGCCCCTATGACTTGGCTCCTTCCAGTTCTCCACAGATTAATGGTCCGTGTTGAGGAAAGTGTGCAGCCAGCCATAGAGCATAAATAAGGCCTTTAAGTGGGTAGCTTTGGCGGCTGTGAGCTTAGCGGACAGCCCTGTCTGCTACACACAAAGACTGAACTGTGATTTACTGGTTCAACATTACACCTCGTTCCTACAGATAAAAGAGAGAATGTGCGCTTCCACATGTGCAGAAAGTCGAGGCTCCATCAAAGCATTTGTACACACCTAGACTGGTTTGTAGGTTTTGTTTTCTGAAATTCTACCATCAGAAAAAGGGCAATGAATCCTGTGAAGTGGCGGCTTGGTTTAGCAGAATGATGAACACTGTCTGGGGCACAGCTTGGCCTGGTTGGGAGACTGGTTGGTAACCTAATCTTAACCCATATTTTGACTTTCGCTTTCAGTGCAGCTGGAGTTAAGCTGGCTGCGGGATTTAGATGGCTCTTTCAGTGGCATTTTTTTTTTAGAGTAAATGCGCATTGTTTTTATATGAAAAAACGAAACAAGCTTTTCTTAACCTCTTAAGCCCGTGGCTGTTTTTTCCGAATTTGGTATATCTTCTGGAAGGCTTTTAACAGCTTGTAAAATGTCTAAAATGTTCATATTGCTCTCATATGATATGGATGTCTATGGGGATACTGTAGATGTGAACATTTTCAAGAAAATCATAGTGGGCCTGAGTACTTAAGGTTGAAAGACAGAAAATATGAATTCCGCCTAAAAAAAACACACACATTACAGCAGGTCAGCAACAATATCAACAATAGTAACTATAGCTAATTATTGACTTTTTACCAACTGTTTATCTCTGTAACAATAAATAATTGAAAGGTTATTGATGTTTTGATTTAAAATAGTCTAGGCGGAATCCCATTGTAACAAATAGGGCACACTTTGGCACTTTTTGGCCAAAAAATTCAAATTTGTAATATTTCAATGAAATTTAAAATTTTGGATCCTATTTATATATTTGGTCATAAAATACATTTTTTACAAGAAAAAGAAAACACATTTTTAAAAATAGATTAAAATAAACAAGGATTGTCTCTAAAAATGGCAAGTCCCCAAAAATGGGGACCTTAGGGCTTAAGAGGTTAAACTTTATTAATGTGTTTTCGATCTTTTGGTGTATCATCACAGCGGCCTCTATGATACGCCAGGATGAATCTTCTTTCTGGTTTTCTTGACCAAGTTTTGAGGTGGTTATTTTTGTAACAGGAGTCATCTCAAAGGTCGGTATGGACAAAAACAAATCAATATCAGACATCAAGAATGATCAAAATAAGTCACACACAAATTAAATGTCACAACCAGATGTAATGTCCCGTAAATAAGTAAATCAGACATAACAAGCTTAGTATATCCCACATCCTTAGCTCTTCCTCGGCAGCGAGGAACAACCCTTAAAACCTCGAGGGGAACCATTTTGGGGAGGGATCCACCCCTATGGACGGATGGGCCAATATTGAGAATTTTTGGTCCACCAGATTTACATGCATTGTGTTTCCTTTAAGATCATCTAACTAATTATTCGCAGTCTTGATTTCACCCGGGATTTCTTCTCAATGATGTATATTTGTCCAGGCTTGGGATTGTCATACACTGTTTTAGTGCTGGTTTCATGTAAAAAACAAAACAAGACAGAAAATGCTCTCAGTAAACAGCACATCCACAAACATAAAAATGTTATCAAGATCAAATAACAAAAACACATGTATAATTACAATATATTCTGGAATGAATTACTACTGAATCTACCACATCATATCGCTAATCTCCCACTAATGGGTAACAGTTTTGGGAGAGCACAGAGTGAGATGTTTTAGATTCCTGAGAGGTGCCCAGAGTGAGTTAATTTAGCATTACAAGGGTCTCATTTGAGATCACCCTGAACAGTGTGAGCAGATGTGTGGGGAGCCTCCACAGCTGCATGTTAACACTTGAGGTGACTGTATTGTAACACGCCACAGTGGACAGCAGTCATCGCACTTGATCCATGAATTTAAAGGTCCAACTCCGAATACCACCCACTGAATACCGCACACAGCTGTGCTGCTGGGGAAGCCTTACTCAGATCGAGGAGTGAGCTAATCCACAGCCATTATGTGATGGAGCTGAACTGCTGTAACCCTTCACATGCTGGAGATACACAGGGGCTAATCCCCTTCAGAGAGAAACTCTGTCGGTTTCAAACTGTCAGCCTTAGCTCTTCTATGCATTTGATATCACAAATGTTCATTACTTTTAAAAGATAAAAAGTTGTGAAGCTAAATTGTAATTTGTTTATTTGGTTGGGACAGTGCACGTTAATGAACACACATGAGAACCATGCATGTAAACACGCCACTCTGGATTGTAGCCATCATGGGTTAGTTTCCATCCGTTGTCCCACACTCACAAACACACTCTCATTCATCCTGATCTATTGTACATGTTTTTAGTGGAAAACACACAAAATGTCAGTGTTGAATGATTGACCTGAGTTGTGTGTGACTAGTGAAAGTATTGATTCATAGTCTATGATTTATTAAATTACATGTGTTTGTAAAGCGTTTTACAACAACACAAGAAGACCAACGTGCTTCACAGAAAGATAAAACAATTAAAACACGGAAGATGTGTGAGATATCTATGAAATGTCACTAGTTTATGCTTGCGCAGGCTCTCAGTCATCCATCATAATGTGACACAGTTTGTTGTCACACTTTCTGACCGCTAAAGCTAAGAAGAAGCTTCTAGATAGAACCATAATGACCTTAACTAAATCAACTCAATCAGAACTGAATCTGACTCACTCAATGTATATTGCTTTAAGTTCATGTTATACACTGCAAAAAGTGATATCTTGATGAGTTAAAGTTGCTTGAATTCAGAATATTTGTCAAGCCCCTCCTCGAACCGCCTTATCGTGGTGGAGAGGTTTGAGCACCAGAATGATTCTAGGAGCTCTGTTGTCTGGAGCATTATGCTCCTGGTCGGGTCTCCCAGGGCAAACAGGTCCAAGGTGACGGGTCGGACCAAGAAGCCAAGAAGCCTCTTATGATGAGAGACACCGAGGACCTTTACGTCGCCCAGAGCGTCGTGGGGCCGTCCTCCTGTGCACCCACAGGAGGAACCATAAGGGACTGGTGCAATGTGATCCGGGCAGCTTGGACTGCTGCCCCCGCGGAAGAAGATGGATGGATGGATGTCTTTATTCTGAGAAATTTAGATCGCCAAGTAAAATTATCTGCCAATGGAAGAAGTATTTTTGCACTTAAATGATGAAACAACAACATCTTGCACTTAAAATTAGAAAATACATCTATATTTACTTGAAATGATATGCTTTTTCTTATAGTAAGTGTTCAATTGACAGATCATTTTACTTGACAAGTCAACATTACTCAAATTAAGGTTAAATATTCAGAATTCAAGCAAATTTAACTTATCAAGATGTCACTTTTTCAGTGTATTAAGTTGCCAAGGAAAATCTACAATGTATTTTCAAAAACAACAACAACAGTGCATGCAACAACTCTAGCTACACCATATGATGATCTACATCACAAGTGTGGAACCCTCCCACATATAGAATGTGACAACCCTGCTGACTAACGTAAAACCCTGCTGTAATAGTAAAAGCGTATGTGCCATTCTATATTTGAGAGGGTGCTCCGCTCGTCAGTCAGCAAGAGTACATGAGACCATACCATACCTGCCAACTGAAGCAGGCCCAGATTTAGTAATCAACTGAAATAACAATAGCGGGCCGAGCAGATCCTCGTGTTGATGGATCACTACAGCAGCTCTGTGATGAATGCACGGTGGTGAATGCAGGGAAACCCGGCTCTGATCGGTTGCAGATTGACGTTGCTGTTACAAATGACCTCACATTGTCGAGGAACAAATATTATCTTTTTAAAGGAATGCTTATGTTGCAGCAGCAGACAGTGCCATGTAGAGCTGAGGTGATCAAACTCTGTGTGGTCAGGGCTGTGTTTCTGCACACACAGTGACACAGAGTAGCCTGATAGCTCTGCAGTTGAATTGGCTCATTGTAACTTATGCTTCATGATGTTGTACAATTATTGCACACTTTTGAAATGAGCCTTTCCATGTTGGCTTTGGATTTGCCTGACTGGCTCAAATTCATCATAAAACGGCATAATAAATCATAGCCAGACTTTTATAATAACTGTATGTGCATTTTATATGGCCTTCCTTTATGTGATGTAATTATGCACTAGGTTGAAACTTTATGTTTTCATGGCTGTTACTGCATAAGAGCTTTTTGCTCTCAAAGTGGATTATGTCCAATGACACAAATAGAGCACCATTAACTTCACTAATACTAAAGAGAATGAGTCTTGGAGTTTTATTGCACCAGCAGGAAATTAAGGGAACTCTGCAAACTGGTAATGGATTTGGCCATAATGTGTGAGCTTCCCCGCTGCTCTCATTGAGAGTAGACCCACCAGAGTTTTTTCAGCACGCAATAGCCTGTAATAGTTTCTAATTAGATTGGATTCTGACAAAAGTAAAATACAGAGAGCTGAGCTAAGGTGACAGTTCTGTTTAGCCTGGAACAGAAATCAACCACTAGAGGGAGCTAACGTACTCCTATTATTACAGTTTTTCCCAGTCGCTTTGGCACATTTCTATCAGAACAAACATTTTCAAATGTAAATGTTCAATCTGCAAATGATTAAGTTGTTTTTTCGCATCACAAAGTAATTTTCTTGTTGCACTTTATAGATAGCAAATGCTTACATAGTTTCAAATGATTTTGTACAATTTTCTGGCATATTTACACTTACTCTCAATTAAATAGTTAGACCCATAAAACATGGACATATTGTTTCATTGTTTTAGACATAGTCACCAAAATGGTTAAACCAATTGTACAGATCAATCATGATATTTTCCACACTCATGCAGGAGTTTTACAAGATCACTCTGAATGAAAACTGTTATGAATACACTGGAAATATACACAGTACAACATATAACGAGCGATGAAATGATTGTTGAACCAGACTCAGGAGAAGGCTCAGATGCTCTGTCCTCTGAGAGTCGCCCCAAAGCCACTCAAACAGTACAGTCCATTCGTAGTCACTGTGACCTAAACTAAATACACTTTATGTGTGTAAGAACAAAACAAAACGTGAAATACAATAGTCTATGTACAGACAACAGTCTTGTAATAGTTCTTACCTGATGGTGTTTTTGATTCATGGAGAATGACAGAAAGGAGTGATATTTTCTGCTTCAGCAGAAGCTGAGACTGAAAATAGTAAACTGTAAAATGTTGTCAGTAAATGGCTTTTTACAATCTTACGTATTTTCCTCCTTAGAAACATTTTTGAAACACAGTCTCTCAGTTTCTGCAGGAGAAAAGACGACCAGTGGAACCATGTTGATGGTGATGTTGAAAACGCTGCACTAAGGTGTTCATATTCTGGAGGCTCTGACGTGTCACTGAGAGAAATACTTACTTTTGATGGATTAACTCACCATTTTGAGCAAGTCACTTCATTTTGCAATTAAGACAATGTGTTTTGTGGTTTGTATGAACTGTTTTGACAAATGTACTACAAGTTTTGAAAATATCAATTCTGACCTGAGAAATGTGCCGACTGGGAAAAACTGTAATCAGTTGTATTTGGCAGCTGATTATAACATACAATACTTATTCTGAATCATTATTATTGAATGATTCAACATCACAAACACGGCAAAAACTCATATCTTAGTAAGTTAAGTAATCTGGAAATGAGTAAGTAAGTAAGAAATAAGTACATTTGTCCTTGGTTTGAGAAACTAATTTCAAGATACTTGTCCATGGGGCAAGTTTTTTATACTTGAATTAGGCAAAACAAGTTATTTTTGTTTCATTTTGAGGCTGTTTTTATTCATTTCAGTGTAAACATCTTGCATGGACAAGCATCTTGAAATGAGTTTGTCAAACCAAGGACAAATGTACTTATTTCTTACTTTACTCATTTCCAGATTACTTACTAAGATAAGGGTTTTTGCAGTGAACACATGGGAAATGGCCATGCTATGCACTTTTTGTGGTTATGCAAAGTGTAGAAAATCCTTTCTCTTTCTTTTATTCTTCACCCTATGTGGCCTTTTGAAAATTGCTCAAAAGGTTTACAAATACTTTCAAAAATATGTATCTATCTAATGATACAGTTATAGTTTGTCCCTGTCACTTTGGCACATTTCTCTGATCAGAAATTATATTTTCAAAACTACCCGTACAATCTTCAAACCCTTTGGTCAATTTGGCAAATGAAAATATTCAAATCTTGTTGCTTTTTACACAAAACCATTTGAAGATTACTTTTTGTGCTGTTTGGTTCCACTTTCAGTTGTTTATGTTGTGAAAGTGCATTATCCAGGTTCTCAGTTGATTTGCTAGACCCTCAAAACATGCCGTTCTCTCGTCATTGAATTGAACTGTGGCAGAATGGATGCACTTGTTATCAAGTCTAACATACTGTATGTATCAATGTCTGGATTCATGATACAATACAGTGTCAGGTGGATCTCATTTATGTGATGAGAGAGATGTGTTCAACACAAACAACCACTTTACTGATCCATCTCCTCAGGAGCATCTCATGAACAACTTGTGATGTGGAGGAGAATCTTTGGCCCAACAGGAACGAACGTCAAAATGTGTAAACAGCACAATTATGTACTATTTTTGTTTGAATATGTGAGGTATGAAAAGCCAGACTATTATTATAAATGATGGTGTGTGAATAGCAATTCAAACTAGTGATGTCATGTTGGACTTATTTTCTACAGACCAACAGTGTCATGTCCAACTTCCATTGTAAATCATGATATTTCTAACTTCAGCCTGATTTAGTGCATACACTGAGAATATAGTGGATTATTTGGAAGACTTGTATTCTGAGGCTCTGACATGTTCACCCACACTTGCTTTTGATTCACTAACTAAGGATTTTGAGTAGGTGTGGTGATATTGCAATTATTATATTGCATTTTGCTGTTTCTACAAAATATTTTGAGAAATGTACTCAAACTTTTGGTCATATCAGTTCTGATCTGACAAATGTGCCAAAGCGACTGGGAAAAACTGTAATCTCGCTCAAACCTCTTAGTCAAGCAGCAAGTCTCTTTGCGAACAGTAGGGGGAGACAGTAGCTGATGGCGAGTGGAGTTTGCTACACTGTATCAATCTTTGCATCATTTGTATACAATAAAACACGATGCCATAATCTTTGCAACAAGCAATCCATGAGCTACGAAGAGAAGCAGAGTAAAATCTCCCTTCAGGACACAACAGGGCTATTTGCATACTGTGTAAATAATCGCTAGAAAAAGATCAGATAAAGGAGAGATCCACTGATTAGGATGTAGGAAACAAACCTCCTCGTCACACACACCGCCTCAGGCACAAAGCGGGCACTCATCAAAATCTTAAAAGAGGACACTGACAGAAAGGCAAGTCCTGACAAATTTCTTCCTTGGCTCAAAAAAATAATATAATCAGCACAAACAATGACAGCTGACGGTGGACAGTCCAATGACAATTAGAGAAATGAGAAAAGAAAAGAGGCATATCCTGAAACTAAAGTATTCGCTGGAGACTCTGGCATGTCTGGACTGTGTCACTGCAAAAGTTTATCTGATTAAAACTCAACATCAACTTTAGATTTGACTCATTTACGGTTATAAAAACATGATGGATTTCCAGTTTTGGAGTCCTCCATTCTGTCCCATTTGGCGGTAAATGTAGCGTTCCATCATGTGTGCCACACTCATTTGTTCAATTATGCCACACTGCTCCACTGTTGTGACAGCATGTTAATGTAACCCTGCTAATTGCTCTATGTGCTGCTACAAGCTCAACTCAAGTACTTGTTCCTGAATTTTGGATCTCAATATGGTTTGCCAGGTTAAAATGCCAAACTGGAAGTCCACTAAACAAACAGTCCTCTTTAGAATCACCTCAACATTTTCATTTGATTTTATGTAAAGTTGCCCTGAATGCATCGTGCACAAAATCAGCCAGATTTCAACAGAGAAGTCAACATAGAACCCAGCACTGACACATACAGAACACTGAAGAAAAACACTTGGATTTAACTAAACAAATACATCAGGAGTTGCTGCCGTTGGTCAGTTTTAGGTTCAGCAACAAAATGAGCCCAAAGAATGAGATCAACTGATGATATGAACATCCTGTAAGTTATTCCTTCAATGTATTCCTTCTATCTACAGGATTATTCTAAGATGAGAAAGCCAGGATTTACTGGGCTAACGTTGAGAAAGAGTGGGAGCATCACTTCTTAGTTACTATCCCACACCAGATCTTAACTCCACTGAGAATCATTGGGACGTGCTGGACATGGCTTTGCGCAGTGATCACACTCTCCCATCATCAATACAAGATCTTGGTGAATAATTAATCCAACTCTGGATGGAAATAAATCTTTTAACACTGCAGAAGCTTATTGAAACAATGCCACAGCTAATGGTGCAGTGATCAAAGCGAAAGGCGGTCCAAGGTGCGTGTGACGTTTCTGTTTGTGGCGAGGCAGTGCATGTTACTCATGTTGGTGATATGATGCTGTGGATGATATTTTCCCCTAAGAAATGAATCTCCATATTCCAAAGACGTATGAGTGGATCTGCAGCCGTCAATGCAAACTTGTTACTGCATGTGACCTTGTATTGAGTCAATGTTTGTCATGCTCTCTGGGGCTGTCAAGTATAGTTGCTTTGATTGCTTAGTGACAAGCGATGCTCAAGGCTCACTCTGTTGACATACTGTCTTTGCCAATGTAATCTTTATGAAACACGCCAAATTTTAACATCATCTTTTCAGAATAGACATTGCAAACAGAATATTTTCAACTGATTTAATCAAGGCACTATGTTCTTATCCTTCGGTTGCCACATCGTAGAAAATGTTCTGGGCTTATCAGCTCTTTCCTCCTTTCCCCTCTCCATAAACACTTGTGTAAGCTCTGTGGATATTTATCACTGCAACAAGGCATCCCGAGCTACACCCAAGTGAGTGTCTTCTATTGTCCGATATACTCCACACTGATAAGTCAACTTATTTGCAAACAATGCATTAGATGGATTGATCGAAGGCCCCGTTTTCTTTTGCCCCGTGTCTTCAAGAGGATTAGGTTTCAAGGAATTCTCATGAAAACCATTTAAGCAGCAGTGATAAGCCCATCTTTGGGCCGAGATAAGAGCAACTGCACACACGTTATTGATCTGCCTCTGACCTGTTTGTGGATGGCAAGCTGGAAGGGCCAAACACTTGTCAAACACACAGAGAAAAATGAGGTGGCAGAGAAATACCGTGACTCGAGACAATAAACAAGCTGAACAGTTACTTTAGATTTGCTTTGAAGTGATGGGTAACACTTAGAGAACTTTAAACTATAGGAGAAACTGCCTCATTTGTAAAATTTCAATCATTATGTAAATGAAATGAGGATTGTTTCAATAACTTTATGTAAATATTTAGTCATCCTTAACTTTTCATTACAATTTACTGTTTTCAAATTTGCTGCAATAGTACAGAAAATAATAAAGACGGGTTGTTGGAGAATGTTTTTATATTGCTATGATGGATGGGATAACTCAACCTTGTTCTGCAAGGTTAAGGTATTGTATGTATTCCCGCGTGATTTGTGATTTCACAAAGTCTGGAAAATACGTCTTGAAAGAGTCCAATCACTAACATTCGGCTCGACTCATCCATTGTGCATGTGCGGCCCAATGAGGTGCCTGCATTGGGGTTTAAGGCGGGACATGTTGGTATGACACCACATAAAGAACATGCCTACGTCTCAGGACTTACTTTTTGATGCCGCAATTGACTCTGTTTAAGCTGAAATGCTGACTATTTCTGCTTTGAAAAGGAGCAAAGAGACGTTTATGCTTTTCTCCGACTTGATTCGTCAAAAGTACGGTGGGCAGGTGCAGTGCTACCGGGCGTTTCACCCAATTATCTTGAAGTATTACAGTAACGGTCCCTCCCTTTCACGAGCGGATTGAACGAGAGCCATCCCAGATTGATAATGTGTAGAACGCAAATCAGAGAGCTACGCATTTCAACATGCTGGGTTTGAGATACCTTGCAATGAAGCCTAATCTGTATATGCACTGATAATGCATTATATTGCTGATATCCAACCTCACACTTCAACCAATTTGGTCTAACCACTGAATTAATATAAATGTCTTTAGGTTGGGAAAGGTTTTTGGAGCTGTGGATGTGTCCTCTGGTAAAATAGAAATCAATGGCTAGGTTTACACGCACACCAAAAATCTGATCTTTATCTGATTTCTGGAGTTCTTAGATTATTGAAGTAGCATGTGAACTGCAAATTTGAACTTTTACATCCATGCTGAACATACAGCAAAAAGCAAGTAAAGATGGTCTGAGATCAGTGAACAATGCTCTAAAAACAGCATATGGTTTATCAGCTGGTTCAGGGTTTTGTTCCAGCTAAAAAAAAAAAAAAGGCACAGTTAAGCAGAAAGAGGTGAGCAGAATTTAGGGGAAAATCCATGGCTTGAACCCTAAATTTTTGGGTCTATAGCGCAATTTGGATGCTCAGATTTCTGTATTGCATGTTAACGCATAAAATCTGATTATTGAATTATTGATAATCATCGTTTACAGTTAATTGATTATTTGGCCACTTATAGACGCGTGTGAGAAAAAGGTTTGCCACTCCCTACACTATATGCACAAAGGCGAAAAAGTTCAAACTGGGTTTCTCTGGTTCTTTTATAGTTTTATTTATGGTAGCCTACCTGCCACTCAACACTATGCAGCAGCTGTTGTCCTGAGAAGGCCACTTTTCTGTATTTTCTGTGATCACGGCATCCAAAAACAATAATCCTCCCTTTGCTGGACAAGTTAAGCTAAATTGCCGGTGTCCTGAGCTCATCCTGGGTGCGCCACAAGCCGTGGGCAGCGAACACTGGGCCGCTTGGTAGTGGGCGACAGGAGCTGCAGTCAGTGCAGCGGTGTGGCTCTGAGCTGCGTGCTGCGTGCTAGATGGCAGACGAGGACCAGGGGGCGACACACATGACCTTCTGCTATCACCGGAGACATGCTCATTTATCACAACAACCTTGAATCATTGTTTTACTCAGCTTGAACCCTCATGCTTCTGCTCAGGCAAAAAATAGAATAAGTGCACTTTGGTTTAAGGCAGGAAAGGAGGCGCATTGAGTCACATTTTCAAAAGTGCTTTCTGTCTTCTTTCATGTCAGCGGTGAACTGTGCTTTAAAAGTGGCTTAAATCTCTCATATCTTAGGTTGTTCATCTTGGTGGCAGAGTGGGTAACGCTCTTGCCTCACAACAAGAAGGTCCCCGGTTCGATTCCCAGTCTGTGCGAGCTTTTCTGTGTGGAGTTTGGATGTTTCTTCTGAGCTACCTCCACGTGCTCCGGTCTCTCCCATCACCCAAACACATGCACAATAGGTTAAATCCTCCAGCCTGGTGATTCTGACCACTAGCCTGGCTCTGCGAGTGCCCACTGCTCATGACAGGCTGCCCTAGCGGTAGCAGGTCAAATCCAGAGAATGAATTTCCTCTACGAAGGACCAATAAAGTTCACCTTACCTTGTATCTGACAGTGCTATTTGGGAGGATGCAAGTATGAGGAATTCACTAACCTCACACACACTGCTTTTTTGAAAAGCAGGTGTGGGGCTTCAGAAGGCCTCTTTGGATGAAAAGCCTTGGAGCCGGCATTAGGTCAGGTTGGAAAGTTTAATAACTCTGGATTATTTATTATGATCTAATAAATAATGTTACAAATCAATTAGAGAGTGCAGTTGGTGCTTGTTGTCATTAGCCCATGTGGGACATTAGCAACATTAGCATCACAGGGCAAACAGCAGAGCCAGTGGCAGTAGAAGAAAAGTCAAGTGTTAAGAATACAAGAAATGCTAAATTATTGTAGCCGGGTGCTTTTATTTATTCCGAACACAGTGCGCCGCCATGCACTTTCCACTAATGTTTTTTTTTTTGTATAATGTACTAGTGCTGTCAATCGATTAACTATTTTAATCAGATTAATCACACTTTTGAAATTTGACACAGTTGATCTTGTTGATTAATTGTTTGCATTTTCCTGGCATGAAACACACTCATTTGAACTAAACTAAGAACCTTTTGTTAGGATTTCAGCCTGTTGGGTTGATCTGATGCTTCTTCAACATCAGTTTGAGGACAATTCTAGTATCTTACAATATAAATAACAAGTTAAATGTTGTCCGATGGTGAGGTCCCAATGACATATCAGAGAAACACTGATTTATACAAATGCCTCAAGTGAATTTACTTTACCAAACACCACTTTCTTCTCGTTTGTTCGGTCAAAACATGTGTGATTAATTTGCGATGAATCCATGATTATTGCATCATTTTTTTATTTATTTTTGATCGTGAGTTAAAGAGTTAACTTTGACTGCCCTAATATTTACCCATTATCTCTGTTTTGGACAGTGGACGGTAGGCAGTTTGCGTGGAGTTTTGTGTGTGTGTGTGTGTGTGTGTGTGTGTGTGTGTGTGTGTGGGTGTGTGTGTGTGTGTGTGTGTGTGTGTGTGTGTGTGTGTGTGTGTGTGTGTGTGTGTGTGTGGGGGGGTGTGTGTGTGTGTGTGTGTGTGTGTGTGTGTGTGTGTGTTTTATGTAATGTTTTTGTGTGTTGTGTTTATTGTATTGTATTTTGTAATTTTCTTTCTGCCAAAGCTGTGGATGTGATGCTGACCTTTTGTGTAGGTCTTGAGGACCCCCTCGAAAACGAGATGGTTCATCTCAAGGGGTTACTCCTCTAATAAAGAAATGTGAATAAAATAAATAAATAGGTTGAGAGATCCAACCCAAATGTTCTAGTCAGAATTATAATCACATTTGTTTTACATTTGTTTTTATTCTATGTGATTTTTAAAAGAAGGGGGTGAGTTTACATAAGTACAGTGTACTTCTACTCACTCCTTTTCGAATATGTAATTGTACGTCAATTGTATTTTGGCAATTTTGAGTTGTTGCATATTCAAAATAAGTAAATAAGGTTCATGTCAAATAGAATTTACCAGTCGGAGCTTGGATATCCCAACTGTAGAAAAAAGCATTATACAAACATGGCGTATATTGTGTACAGCATGGATTTATCAACAAAATAAGTTGATTTTGTCTTTCTTATTTGTTTACTTTTCATGCATTAACCACATCAGTTATATTCAGGTGAGACTTGTAACAAAAAGCATGATGTTGTTCCTGCATGTAAATGAGTTGGTGTGTGAACCACAGCAGGGGTCCTGAGAAGAAAAGTGGTGGACTTCCTGCTGTGTTACAGATGTGTCGCTGCTGTAAAGCGGAGCTGCTGTTCACCCACAGGCTTCAAAACAGCTGTGAACGTTGTGGGCAGAAGTCAAACTAAAGTGTCATCTTTGGACTTTATTTGTGTCAGATTTGGCACAAGAACACAATGAAATGTCATGCCTTTTTTATTTAGAGAATATGAACCTTTGTGCGCCATAGACATGAGGAAAGGAAATTGTGATTAGCAATAACAAAAGTATTCCTCAATAGATCACTTGTAATTCTTCAAATACTTTGTTAAAAATGCAAAGCATGTCACATTCAAAATAAATGGCATTTCCACCTCAACAAAGCAATTGAACATGGCCTCTTTAATTTGGTATAATTCCCACTATTTCAGAAGACTGACAAGTAAAATGGGGCTGAATTTACCAGCCGAGTGATTAATCCTACACTCAGTGAATAGGTATTTCAGCAGCAGTGGAGTGTATGTAAAACGATTGCGTCTTTCCCTCCTATTCTTCCATGACTGACAGATAAACAACCCACTCGAACTAATTTGCACGCATGATTCACTCAACTCATCCGTGTGGAGAAAAATTAGATTCAAGGTTGCACTTGGGCATGTAAAATGAAAAGGTATACAGCCTGGCGGGACAGTGGAGGCACCGCGCACACACAAGCGTAGACTGGGATGTGATGGATCGTCCAGCTTCCTGTTGGAGAAAGGCTTGATAAATGGCCGTCCACTCCACAAAACACACCAGCTGTGAGGGGAGATAAGTAGCAACACAAAGAGCAAGTTACTGTGTGCACTTAATATTAACCCTACAGATCCATGCGTGACGTGCGTGTGGTCCCCTTTGACACGCCATCATACTGTACGACAACATATAGAGGAGCTTCAAATTCTTTCTATTTCATTGATGGCAATACATATTTTTATTTGGGTCCCACCTTGTCACAGGGGTGATGGTAGATCTCGATGGGAGAGCCACTCCACAGGGGTTGTTTTTTAGGCTTGTTAGTGGTCTGCAAAGTCGATTACCGTGATCCTTCCATGAGCGTTGAGTAACGATTTCTCCTCTGCATTTGGTACAGTTTCAGTGCTGCTGGGGAAACTTGGCAAGAGTAGGTAGCTGAAGGATTAGCCTATTGTGCATGTTTTGGATTTGAAACTGCAGTACCCAACTGAAATCTTAATTTTTTTTCTTTTGCTTTAGCGCATGAGGTGAATATATGTAAAAACAAAAATATTGTGTCAAACAAATGTAATGCTGAGAAGATGAGTTTGTGAAATGCACACAATAATTAGGGCTGCAAGATCACATCACAATTTTAAATACTGCAATAACCTAACCCCAAAGGCTTAGGGTTTTTTTTTTTCTGACAGTCTGGTTATGCACGGTTTGATTGGCTGAAATCCCCCGGACAATTCTGCCCGGCCAATCACACAGCACGGGAGGTGGGAGTTTGTGGTACGGAACTATCAGTCACATCCTAGGCTTGCTAGTCCCGCCTCAATTTGAACTGCTGCCCCAACCGTACATAACCGGACTGTCTCCCCATGTATCTAATACAATGGAGGAACCCAGGCTAGACAATACTACACTGTAAAAAGCGGTTCCATCGGCCGTTTTGTGTTCAGCCAACAAACTTAATTTAATGTCTTGTTACTACGAGTAACAAACTTAATTTAATGTCTTGTTACTACGAGTAACAAACTTAATTTAATGTCTTGTTACTACGAGTAACAAACTTAATTTAATGTCTTGTTACTACTAGTAACAAGACATTAAATTAAGTTTGTAACTTAATTTAATGTCTTGTTACTACGAGTAACAAACTTAATTTAATGTCTTGTTACTACGAGTAACAAACTTAATTTAATGTCTTGTTACTACTAGTAACAAGACATTAAATTAAGTTTGTTGGCTGAACACAAAACGGCTGATGGAACCGCTTACAGTAGGGCAGTGACAATAAACAATAATATTGGTAACAACACTGAAAAGAAGGCATGTTTTTGTGATCTTAGCATGTTTTGGCATCATCACATACT
>OMNZ01095405.1:0-13403 GCA_900303255.1 Lesueurigobius sanzi
TTCTTAGGAAGCCACTCCTTCGTTGCCCGGGCGGTGTGTTTGGGATTATTGTCATGCTGAAAAACCCAGACACGTTTCATCTTCAATGCCTTTGCTGATGGAAGGAGGTTTTCACTCAAAATCTCACCATACATGGCCCCATTCATTATTTTCTTTACACAGATCAGTTGTCCTGGTCCCTTTGCAGAAAAACAGCCCCAAAGCATGATGTTTCCACCCCCATGCTTCACAGTAGGTATGGTGTTGTTTGGATGCAACTCTCCTCACAGTTGATTTCTTCACACCAAGCTGCTTACCTGGTGCAGATTCAGTCTTCCCAGGCTGGTGCAGGTCTATAATTTTGTTTCTGGTGTCCTTTGACAGCTCTTTGGTCTTGGCCATAGTGGAGTTTGGAGTGTGACTATTTGAGGTTGTGGACAGCTATACTGATGACGAGTTCAAACAGGTGCCATTAATACAGGTCATGAGTGGAGGACAGAGGAGCCTCTTAAAGAAGAAGTTACAGGTCTGTGAGAGCTTTTTTTTTTTTTTTATCTATGATGAAAATTACAGGCCCCTCTCAGCTTTTTAAGTAGGAGAACTTGCACAATTGTGGCTGACTAAATTATTTTTTTTCCCACTGTATATGGGTGATGGACAAGGCTGACGTATTCCACTCATCTGTATGACCGTTGTACGAAAAGAGGTTTCCTTGAAGTAGCTTGAATGCAACACATTGTATTTGGTACCACAAGAGCAGCCTTTGTGTGCGAGAGGTTGTACTTGATGGCTTCCTGAATTACTATGAGGAATGAAAAAGGGTAGATAAACAAGCAAAAAGGACATGCTCTTCCTCCTTTAATTTATCAGGCTTGGAGTAGGCTCTGATTATGCCCACACATTATTTGTATGCC
The DNA here is from genome assembly GCA_900303255.1 of Lesueurigobius sanzi. Lineage (NCBI taxonomy): Eukaryota > Metazoa > Chordata > Actinopteri > Gobiiformes > Gobiidae > Lesueurigobius > Lesueurigobius sanzi. The sequence continues at coordinate 894 of OMNZ01095405.1, forward strand.
TCTGTTGCTTTTAGTAAATAAAATAATGTGGAGGCCTCAAGGTGTGAGGTGGTTGGAAGAAAATGAACTGCTAATACTAAAAGCCCCGGTTTATTCGAGGCCCGGTGTGGAATCAAATGAAAGAATGGTACATGGGTCATGTTTTAGAAAAAGGGAAAGGAATAAAGCTTCACATCCAGTACAGTGACAAAGAACCAGCAAAGTATATTTTAATAAGCTCCAAAACCCTGGCTCTATTTCAATAGGCTTTTGTTAACCATATGCAACCTTTTTCTTTTTACTTGTCGTCATCTCTGCTGCTAAAAAAGAGTGATGACTTAGAGGAGATTTTACCCCTTAAAGAATTAAGCATTTCCTAATGTTAATGTGCATCTGTTAATTTTTAGCAGTACTTTCTTGCATTTGCTCTCACAAATGCCTAAGGACATGGGACATTGACATTGACTAGAGCTGGAATTGAATGACCAACCATTGGATTAATGGGCGAACACTCGTCTAAAAGGATATATTTTGTGTATTTGTTCCTCTTTCTTTTCTTCAGTATCTTTATGGATATGATCCAAGCTGTGTAGCAGCTGTGTAACACCTTTGCAGGGAGGCGACAGGAGACATCTGTAACAGATACCTGGAGGTGGTCAGCTGACCTCAAGGCTCTGAATGACCCCCTCCGCCCCCAGGCCTTGAGCACAGGGGGTATAGAGCTAGACCAGTGTGCCGCGACCATAGCCTAACTATTGACCGAGTAAAATTTGGTTGCTCATAAAATTCTTTCAAGGTTGGCAGGTCTGATACAGTATGGGCTTTGGTGTTAAAAAGGCACACTCTCTCTGGGTTTTCACTCTCTCTGCGTCTGTGCTTTGACGGTGACATTTGAAGAACACCATTAGTCCTGTAATGACTTTTCATGCAGCTGCAGAAATTTTGTGCCATTATGAGAGAGCTCATCAAATGCATAATCATTAATGACTCTTTTCACTGTTGTTGAAAGGCCTGGACTCATCACACAGTGCACTTACTGAATGGTTGACCTATTTCCTGTTAGCAACCACCATATGTTTTTAATTTAACCTGCAATGTACATTTGGTTCAGGCTTGTTAAAAACTACAGTATATTAGTGCCACTTGCCTTTACAGTTTATTTACCGATCCCTCAAGCGGATACAGTTTTAGCTTTACCATACTGATTCAATTGTATTCTATTTTCTATGACTTTATACCCATGGAAGACTGAATAATTAAAATGTTCTGTGATTTGAAAGTTTTTGAGACTACCTCATACTGTGATTGTGATGGAAATTGCGTGTTCTGTGTCTTGCCCAGTGACACAAGTGGGTCGATCTTCAAACACTCGAATTTTTTCTTGATGCAAGGCATAATCCCTGAAATGGCAAAAATTTAAGATTGAATTTTACCTTCCCTGGACCAGCAACCAACTGGAGCCGCCAATTTCTGTAGATTAAAATCTTAGCTTAATGAGATGAATTGGTGTACCATCAGTACACCATTTTAGTGTGTCTGTCTTTATTCAGTCTTGTGAAATTAAAACAAACCAAGTGGACTTACCAGTGGAATTTAATTTTTTCTTCCAACTACAGTATCATGTACTTCCCAAAGTCGTTACAATAAATACTACCTCTAGCACTATACACATTAAAGTACATTAGGTTTCCTTCAATAGGTTCACATGGCATCACACCATTCATAGAGCCGACTGTATAGACAGGAGCAACGGAAAGGTTAACGCCCCCTTTTTGGTAAAACCAGAGGTTGCGTCCATTGAGATTAATGGGGAAACATCGGCTGAGATCTTCACATTTACCTCTGAAAAATAACAATTTATGCGTTTTGTATATTTGTCTAATATAAGAGGTAAGCAAATCAAGAGATTTTTCTGCTGTAGAAGATTCACAGAGCGGACAGTTAATGTTTTAAAGTGGGCTAAAGTTAGCAGGAAGTTATCATGTTCGGACTTCAATATAAAGTGTTTAGCTGTTCATATGTCCAAAATGAAGCAATATTGAATATAAGAAGCTGCAAAATTACTCAGTTATATGGGCATTTGAATTCAATCTGGGATTTGATCCAATTTGATCAAATTAAGCCACTATGAACGGCTAAACACTTTATATTGAAGTCCGAACATGCTAACTTCCTGCTAACTTTAAAACATTAAAGGGACTCAACGGAGGTTGTCCATTTTCATACTCGTGACTGCCACCTCTGGCCAGCCGCGTAACTGCAGTCTCCATTTTAAGCTGGTGAATAACTGCTGCCTCGGCCCGAGCACGCAACTTTAGAGTGACGGTGCAGGCTTATAGCGGTAATTTAGTGGGATAGGTGTGGGCTCACAGTACAGCGCGGGACATTGCTGGAGCATGTAGGGGGTGGAAAATATATTATTTTTAAAATTTTAACTTCCATAGAGTGCCTTTAACTGTCTGCTCTGTGAATCTTCTACAGCAAAAAAATCTCTTGATTTGCTTACCTCTTATATTAGACAAATATACAAAACGCATAAATTGTTATTTTTCAGACATAAATATGAAGATCTCAGCCGATGTTTCCCCATTAATCTCAAAGGACGCAGCCTCTTGTATCACCAAAAAGGGGGCGTTAACCTTTTCGTTGCTCCCATCTATACACTTTCATGCTAGTCTGGCTTGCCAGGCTAGTGATCTGTCACTATTTAAGAAAAAAATGAACACTGCCTATGAAAGCAAATATAAATTGTAAGCAAAATGGAGCGTGTAGTTGTTTATAAAGTAAAAATGTTGAAAAATATTTTTTTTTAATCGTGCTTGTTTCTTTAAACATAGTGATATTGGCTGTTATTATGTGCAATATATCGATTATCGCAGTATTGGCAAATCGTGAGATTATCGTGAGCTATGCATCACGTATCGTATCGAATCGTGACCAGGTTCCCACCCCCAGCAGTAGCTCTGTTTACCTTTATCTTGGCTAACCTGTGAAACGGCTCATCATTGTTTGTTTCCATTTCTTTTGTTTTTAACCATCTTCACTTTCAAGCATCAGCGTCGCGTCTCATTCCCAATTTGTGTTTATACGTTCCCATATCAGTAATGGGCTGACTCGTTAAAAACAAATTTGCTTTTGCGACTTTATTTTTTCCCCGAGTAAATTTTTCATACACGGATGCACGTTTATACATGGGGGTAAAGTGATTTCTTCCAACGACAAGACAACAACGGCCAGAGAGGAGGGGGATCGAGCGAGCGGGGAAAAAAATGACAAATTGCAAATTGCTTGTGAGATGAATGAGTTAGACTGCCATCAATCCAGTGAATGACTTGGGAAATGTTAGGGTGGGCTTAACTACTGTTCCAATCGGACTGGGGCTGTCACATAGGAAAATGAAATGGAGATAATAACGCCTCACCTCATACCTGCCATGACAGAGTGGCACAGAAAATACTGTGCTCAAAGCGGCCATTGGTGAAGAGGCCTTTAGAGGGCAGTAGTCCATTGAGAATAAATCCACTGGGCGCATCATCCATTCAGGCCAGCCAGCACTCATTAAAGGTTTTTTAATCAATTATAAGGCTTTTGATCCAGTTGCTGTAGATTTATTTCACATTTAAAATTCTGTTTGATATGAACCTTATTAATATATAATTTAAGGTTAGATTCCCATGGTGTGATTGATGGCTAAGTGCAAACCCCATTGGATGCAAATAAACGGTTTACTCCTTGCAGCAAAACTTGGGAGAGAAAGGTTTCCTGGTTGTTAATCAGGAAATTACAATATTATTGTTTGTCCATGTGTTTATGTTTTCATAACTGCATTTACTATGCAGGCACAGAGACGAAATAATATTTCAACTATTCTAAACTTACTAGGCCAGATACATAAACAATAATAATGCATTTTATGAAAGAATACAATAATCAGTTAATTGTATACAGGAGCTAAACTCCTTTAGTTAATTGTCCGTAAACTAACCTTTGCTAAAAACTAAATGGAAAGTGGAGATAACTAAACTTTAAACAAATCAGAAAAGGCTTGCGTACCATTTCCATCCCTGTACAACTCGTATCAAACTGGTCTGGTCTGTTATAGCAGGAGGATATTTTCTCATGCTGTGATTGACAACTATGTGCCAGAACCCCACGCTCGCTGATGTGCGATTTTCACCGCTTAAAGACTTAGAAACAATCTTGCCGCAAAAGAAAAAGAAGAAAAAAAAAGCCTAATGAAGTCTGTTAATTTGCTGCTATCGGAATGAAAGCCTCACACTAATTATTGCCCTGGGTCATCTAGTCTGAATCACAAGAAGAGGTGGCCCTGCATGGTACACTTTGATTAGCTCACTCCCTGCACAGCCACACACTTCATTACTCTGATCTCTCTCTCTGCCACACAGTGGATGCTACTCAGTCACCCATAGTTCCGGATGAGAGCCCCAGACTGTGTGCAAACATACTGCTCGAGCTCACAGGGCTCAACTGCAGCGATGCTGTGGAGATGGGAGTCAGAGGAGACGGGGGGAGAGGGCAAGGCAGAGCTAGTTCCATGTTGGTTTTATTTGTCCTGGCTTGAATTAACTAAAAATCTTAAGATTAAAAATGTTTATTGAACTTTAGTCCCACTAAGATTTCAAAAATATTTTTCAGAGGTGTCCTTTCCCCATGTTTTTTTTTTTTAGCTGGGTGACAATGACTCAGGAGGTTCCGGCCCCTGCAGGTGCAGACTGCCATTGTGTCCTTGGGCAATACTCTTCATCAATCTTGCCTGACTAAATGGATTGTGTGAAATAATAAATGGTGGTAGTCCAAGAGGCCCGGGCCGATGGCTGAATAAAGTAGTGTCTTTGTGTCCCGAGGGTTAAGACTTCACCTTCAACTCAAAAAGTTACTTAATCATTATTTGAATAGTCTTCTGCAAGTAATTTGTAATTATTTTAATGATAAATTACTGTATTAAAATTTAATCAACAGTTTGGACCTCTTTTCTCAGAAGTCCTGGGGACCCCAGTGTAGTTTTTATTAAACCCACTTGGGGCTCAACACTAAGGTTTGAAATCACAGGTCTTGTCCAACATCAAACTAAAGCGAGCAGCAGGCATTTCCCTGATTCCATTCTCTCCCTGCTCAGTTTTCTGTGCTTGGTCTGCTGTGATGGCATCGATATGACAGCCAGAGATGAGGGAGAAGGTGAGGTCAACCGTGTTAGTTCCAGGTAGTTACTGGACACACTGCCCGTCTGTCAGGCTGAGTGAAGATTTTTTTTTCTTTATTATGTATCTGGGATCACAACTGCAATCCACTGAGTCAATCGTCAAAGGCACTGAGCTTGCTTGACTGTTCGTCTTCTGTGTTGACTGTAGCGTTGACAGATGTGCCGACAGTGGTGGATTTGTTCACTTGCTCGAGACAGCCTCCCTCCTGTGCATCAGATGTCTCATAGTGGATTTAGCTGGAGGCATTGGTGTTTGCGTATTAAATATGTGTCGGCTGGGTGTTTTCGCAAGAAGCCGCATTATCCATGCTACAGAAACTCATCTAATGGCAGTCATTTAAACCTTACCTGCATGACAGCTTTGATTGGCTATTGGTCACAAACACTGTGATTTAATTATCCTTTGAAGACTGCTGCCCTCCTATTGCTTCCCCCGTGGAGTGTGTGTTTGTGGCTTCTCATTGGGAGACGATCATATCACTCTAACATGGCATAAATAATGAAGGCTCATCTGCAAGCTGAAATAGAAAAAGGCGGTGTGATATATCCCCGGAAGTAAGATAGTTGAACAAACCAGATTAAATGGCAATGTCAAATAGGCTCACTGCTAGATGTCCTATACTCTAATCTGCCAATATACCACTTAGACCTGATTATTACTTGGTTGGTATTTGTATAGTGCTCATTGAATCTGGTCTTAAGGCCTATATAGGGGGTGCTTTCAATGATTTAATTTTTTCAATATTGACATGAAATAGGGCTGGGCAAACAATCAATTGATCTAAAAATCGCGTTGGCAAGTTAAATCCATTCTTTTTTTCAGAAAAACCTTTTTTTTTTTTAGTTTTCTTTTTCTTAGTTCTTTTCTTTTTCTATCCTATCCCATACAGCGTATATTCCATGCATACAACGCGTGCATTTTGCAATTGTCACTCATTTTGTACTCTATTGTCCTCTGTAGGATCTTCGTAATGTGAGGTTTAGTGGATTATTTGTTCAAAAGCCTAAAATGTTTCGTAGCGGTGTCGACAAGTTGAAATCGTTTTTTAATTCCAATGTGTTTAAATAGTTCAAGGATTTTTGATGCACTTCATCTCGAAATAAGTATGCATTGTGGAAATATTTACAGGGAGCAGTTGTTTAGTTTTAAATGGGGCAAAAGAATCGAATTGTGAATCGATCAAAGATTTTTTTGAGGGAAAAAATTGCCCAGCTCTAACATGAAATTGTTCTGGGCTTTTACTCCTAGCGCATAACCTTTCACACTTATTCACCAATGTACTGTATAGACACATCCAGCTAAAAACTTTATTTAGTCAAACAAAGAACACATTTTTATTTGCAATGCGGGCCTGACAGTGCTTAAAGTGCCCTTAAGGGACGCGGAATGGGATGAAATATAGTTTAAAATTCATGATCAATTTGTAGTATGGGGTTTGCAGGCCTGGTTTAGATCTTATTAAAGCCCTTTAACGTTCTTGTGTAGATCTGCTGTTGTCTGCTTTCATCCTGAATGATACAGACCAGTATTTGCTTAGTGTTGGATGGTTAAAATCTGTTTGGATTTGACCTTACCCCATCATTAGACACTGTGCAGTCCTGGCACATATTTTTGGATCATTGGTTTATCTCGGTTTTGATCAGCGTTAGTCTTGATCCATATCGTCAGTTCTATCCGGCTGCAATTGATTGCTTCTGTAGTTGTACTGCATGTAGTTGTCTCCTTTCCGTTTCATGTTGGCAAAGAGCGGGTCATTGCAGTAAGATGTTTCCTTTGATTAGACTTCCCGTTTGGATGGAGTGACTCTCAGGAGGAGGAACCGCTGAAGTGGGAGTGGATTTGAGGTGTTACATGCTTGTCTCCGAGGCCTGCCCGTCTTGTAGACCATCAGTCATGCTCTTTCGGTAGCGGCTTTATTTCATCCGCCATTCCCTTTAGTGCTTTGACGGTTCGATTCACTGATATTGCCAAGTGGGAAGTGCTTCTGTCAGAGAGAGCATGCCTATGCAATGTACCAGTTGACATAGTTTTGATACTTTCTGAGTGCTTCCAAACCCTTCCAGAATAAAATTAAACACTTCCTTTCAAAAGAACTGAGGAAGAAGTCTGAAGTTGTGTTTAGAATGGAACATTTCTTCTCGAAACTTGATGAATGGAGGGCTCTACACGACTGATGAAGGTCTGTGTGACCGAAAAACATTGCAATATAAGCTGAAAAAGACTGAGACAGTGCGTGGGAGCTTTCCTTTGTCTCGAAACTTGAAAAATAACTCCATACTGATTTTTTTTTATTTATTTTCATCAATCTAGTTTGAATAAGATCTTAACGCCCAAGTAAGTAGCCAGGGATAAAAAAAAATAAAAAATCCAGACTAGTTTGCTTCTTCTGCTTATCCGTTGCCGGGTCACGGGGGTAGCAGTCCAAGCGGCCCGGATCACATTGCACCAGTCCCCTTATGGCTCCTCCTGCAGGTGGTGGGTCCACAGGAGGACGGCCCCACAACACCTTGATGGTCTCTCATCATAAGGAGCTTCTTGGTCTGACCAGTCTCCTAGGACCTCTTACCAGGCGCACCTGAATGAACCAACAAAGCTCCTAGGTTCATTCGGGTGCTCAAACCCCTCCACCACGATAAGGTGGCGGTTCGCCGAGGGGAAGACATATCCCTGCATATTGTTTATTTACTACTTACTTTTATGTTAAAGGCACTATACCTGTTTTTTTTTCTTTTTGTAGTGCAACATTATTTTTGTCCCATAAAAGTATGTTGTAAAAGTAGTAACTTGCGACAAAAATAAGCTTGATGCGTGAAGTCTTCATTGTATTATGATTTGTTGATGTTGTGTATGGTCAACCCAAATAGTCAATATGTGACAAAAGGGTTACCTTTTTTGTCACATTTTGACGCTAAAGGACTACCGTGACGGTAAAAATACCCATTTTGTCACATATTGACAAAAAGGTTAAAAATCAGGTATAGCACCTTTAAAGACTTGAACTATCCATTTCCTACATTGGACGCATGCACACAATTATTTAGATTTAGATCAGTGGTTCTCAACTGGTCCCACCATCACACTAGTATGACAAGTCCCGACCCAAACAAGAAATTAACAATGTAAAATGTGTTTTTTTTTTCCTGCAATATAATTGTTGAGTAAGAATTAAATAAGCCTACAAAGCTGAATGCATGACCATTTGAACACGCTACACCATAAAACGTAATCTAGAAATAAGTAGAATTTGATTAAATACATACTTGAGTATATATTTAGGACATTTAGCAGTAGTTTTTGGATTAAAATTAAGAAAAATAAATTGCTTTACGCTAGGGCTGTGCAATTAATTGAATTTTGATCACGATTTCGATTCTTGAGCCAAACGATCTCCAAATTAATAAAATCGAGTTGGAACGATTCTTTTGGCTTTTTTTTTTTTTTTTTTGCACGATTCTTTTGGCATTTGATGCAGGGGCGGAGCAGAGAAACTCATGTTTTTGCTTCTGAACTCAGGTAATGAGACACATTTCTACAGTTTTTTTTTTTTGCCGAAATGCTGAATAAATGCATTTTATTTTCCCGCTTGACCCACTGAAATTTGTTCCGCGACCCACCAGTTGAGAACATTTGCGTTATTGCCCATACTCCTCTCCCTTTGCTGACACTTTACAGGCCTCTCTTAGGAAGCCTTAACTTTATTGTTCTTAGATGTTCGACAGGCTTGAACAGACAGTGCTAAGCCAGAGCAGCCCTTTCAACTCAGACTGTTTATTTTGCAGCTTGTGTCTCCTCTGCGCCGCTGTCCTGTCCCACTTTCATTTAGCTGCGCGTTTGATGGTTTCTGTGGTTTTCTTCACTGGCTCTTTTGAAAGTTACATATTTAAAGTTCTTGTACCTGATATTCTCCTGGTAGTGGAATATATTTTGTTTGTCCATCTAATAGGGATGGGTCGAGATCTCGTACTACGAGGGACAATGCTATTCATAAATAGTACACATACAGAAAGTACAATACTGTATACATAAATGCAGGATTGTAGCCAGAGCTAATTTCCATCCTCAGCCATATCTGCTTTCAATTGACATACATTAAAAAAAAGTAAAATAAATCATACCGGATGGATTGAAATCAACCCATTGCTACAATCAGACATTGCGTGTTTACATGCATGAATCGCATGTGCGTTGCAATTGCGATAGGGATTCCATTTGCAATTCATGTTGTGAAAGTTAGATTCAGTTTGGAGTGCACATGTTAAAGAAGAAGATGAGCTTTATTTATATAGCGCCTTTCACAGAGAGTCACAAAGTGCTTTACATGAGATGATTTCGCATTGACTCCATAGTGGTATCCAGCCCCCCCTAGAGGCAGACTGACAGAGGTGTGGCTGCACACATTTTCCGACCACCACCATTCATCCTGCCTATTGTACATGTTTTTAGTGGTAGGGGAAACCGGAGAACCTGGAGGAAACACGAGGAGAACATGCAAACTCCACACAGAAAGGCCCCGTACTGGCACGGGATCAAACCCAAGACCTTCTTGCTGTGAAGCCCAAGCGCTAACCACATGCCGCCCACGGTAGCGATGTTCAGCATCATTAAAGAGAGCAGAAAGCAGACTGAAATAGGAACTGCTAAACAAATTAAAAATCACATGGGGTTTCAGAACTGTGGTTTGTAACTACAGGGTTAGGTTTCACACATGATAATTGCGATTGGGACAAATTATTTAGTTGTTTTTAGGGCACAATTTATCACCTTAATAATTCTGACCATTAACATGTTGATTCGACTGCGCACTGCTGTACAGCTCTGTAGTCGCCCATAAACATTGTATTTTGCACTCACTCTGTTCTTATCACAGGAAACAGACACTTTCCATTCAAGAGCTGCCTTTCCAACAGCGACTTTTTCTTCTGTAATATTTGAAATTGCTTCCCATATCACATACAGACCCTTTACCTCTTCTGTTTCCACAAGCAAAGTCACCGTTTTGTGAAGTTGTGAAGATGTTTTTCTCCTCCATTGTTAGCCTCACAAAATACAAAAGTGCCATAGTTTATAGTTTGGTCCTTTTTAAACTCTGAAGGTTGCAGCACAGGCGTAGATGACTGCTGCCTGTGTTTTCTCTGGATCCTTTCTTCCCTAGACCTTGGGATGTGATTTGAGTTCCCTGCTGCTCTTTACGCACAAGCGCTTCCTTATCGCCAACACTTCCTTAGTGATCATACGATCTGATAAGCACAACAGAAGCCGCTCTTTTCGATTGATCAACAAACACCCTTTGACCCCTCTTGGTACATTTAAATTGGCTGATGCATAGTGCACTGAACCCAGCTTGTGGTCAGAAATGTTTGATACCAAAAGTATTGCTGTATTGGAGTACCTGCGTATGAAAAAAAAAAAAAAAAAAGAATCCACAAGCTGTAGATATAAAGCATCTTGGTTTAGAAATAATACTTGAAGCTGGTCATAAATAAATAAATCCAGTGAAATTCAAATTCCATAAAATTCCATTCATCCAGGGAAGACATGCAATGACCAGGCCTACTTGGTCATCACTTATTCATATCAGACCCTTGAGATGAGTAAATACATCTGTTATTGACTTCAAAACATCAGTGATGTAAAGCCTTCAAAAAGTAGTCATACTTACAGGGTTGTTTTCACCTCTCCTCCAAGAGAGTTCTTGGGTATCTGTGGTTCCACTAGTCTACGCACTGTATTTTAAGTACATCCTCTGTGAAGTGGAGTTAGACTTGAGACCTCTTTACTGACCTATTGTCCTGCCTGGGCTCACTACCGGCCCCTTTCTGATGTATCTGCTTGTTAAATGACTCATTAGTTTAATCATGTCTGTGTTGTTATTTGGGTTTGAGAGAGAAAAAAATATTGCACACTGCAATATACTATAGTTCACAATTTGACCTGTAATCTTTCAGTATATACACAGTTTACATAATAAAATGGAGACTTTAAAATGATAAAATCCTGGAGTTATCATTCACATAGAATCATCTGGACACACTCGCCTCCTTTCTCCACTTTTAATTAAATTTTTTGGCCAAGGTTAGTTTATGGACAATGTTGGCTTGTGCCCCTTAACATGGTGTATTTCCGTGGTAAGTGAATTCATAACATTCGAAACAGACTTTGTGTCGCCTGGCTCTTTTCTTCCCTAGACCTTGATGTGATGTGGACTCCCTGCTGCTCCGTGAAGTGTATCCCCATCTCCGCTCTTACTTAGTGAACGCATATCCTGATAAGTACAGCAGTAGGTGCTCCCTTTGATTGATTAGCCAGCCCCCTTTGACCCTTTCCTGGACTTTTTAATGGATTGCGTTCACATTATAGAATTCTATTTCATTTGGAGGGCAAGTGCCAATACAACAGAAACAGACATTTCTGAAAAGAAAACTGACAAATGATCAGTATTTGATAGTGATTGGCTTCACAAACCTGCCATATTATTCGTAGTTGTGGCCGCTATCTTGTTGACGGCCGAAGTGGAATTATGCCACACTACAACACAACCATCACTTCAACAAACATACATACATAAACAAACAGCACATGGCTATGTTAGTTAGTGGCAGCAGCCAGGAGGCTACCACACAGGCCTCCCCCAGGACATCTTTGAATTACAGATGTAATTTTGTGCAATCTGGTGTATTTTAAATGACCGTATTCTATTTTAACCCGTCTTATTAAAAAATTAGATCACGTTGTTATTACTTTACTCTTAAACAGCACTCACAATTTTTAAGCTGGTGTTAATTTAGAATTTATTTTAGAACTGTCAATCGATTACTTATTTTAATCAGATTAATCACTTTTGAAATTTGATTAATCACCATTAATCAGTTATTTTCATTGTCATTATTGATTCATTATTTACATTTCCTGGTATAAAACACGCTAATTTGAACTAAGCTAATAACTTTTTATTACAATTTCAGCTTATTAGGTTGATTTAATGCTAATTCAACAGTTTGTGGAAAATTCTAGTATCTTGCAATATAAATAACAAATTAAATTAACATATCAGAGAAACACTGATTTATATAATGTCTCAAGTAAATTTTACTTTACCAAACGTCACTTTCTTTGGTGTTTGTTCAGTCAAAACATGTGCGATTAATGGTTAATGCATTAATTATTTTTTGATTAATCGTGAGTTAAAGCGTTAACTTTGACGGCCTTAATTTATTTGTCCCTTGCCCCTTTTTATTTATTTATTTACCGGTACTGTCAAAAGATTGGACATGTGTTGATGTGTCTGAAGCCTCTGAGGTGACTCTTGTAT
>OMNZ01095406.1:0-15249 GCA_900303255.1 Lesueurigobius sanzi
AAGAGAAGGCTGAAATATTAATTACCAGACTGATACAAGAATTACACGATTACACATTAAAAATATCACAAGGAAGAATGCCTGGGCAAAAATGATAGCGGATCCCTGCAACAATCTGCCAATTTGGAGAAATCGTTTTGTGATGCAGCGTCTGTCTGTTTAATGGAGCTCTATGCTCCAACACTGACACTTCCCCCTCTCACTAGTGGCCAGTCTCATCCTCCACTGACTGAGTGAGTGAGTGAGTGAGTGAGTGAGTGAAAGGCTGATTTAATTAATCAGACTGAAGTGTGACCTCTCAGAAGTAGCAAATACTAGCTATTGTTTCTTAAACGCAGCATAAAGATACTTAAAGGCACTATACCTGATTTTTAACCAAGTACTGGAATGAAATTTGTTTCATCCTCCTTTGGTAAATTGTAAACTTAGATATTTGTGGGAATAATGCTATGTATCAAAATTCTATGCATTTTTGTAAATTTCATGAGTTTGCAAGCTACTTTCCTGGCATTTCTGTGACTATAACCCTAAAAAGTGGCCCCGCTAGTTGTGAAATTTGCTCATAAACTCATCTCTGTGAAGAAATCGGATTTTACAAATGTGTGAGGAAGGTAAGGAATGTGCAGTTGAATTTATTTGGTCCCTCTTTCATCGTTTGTAATAAAAAAAACAGGTATAGTGCCTTTAAGAGCATATGCATTGTAACAAAATCAATAACACTCGCCCATATGAACACTATTTTTTAGTTCAGTGGTTTCCAAACTAGAGTCACTGCAGGGGGCCCCACAAAAATGGTCTAGTTTATTAAATTATATGGTGTTTGGAATAAGTTACGTATGTATTTCTAAATGTAATACTCATCAATCAGTATTGTTATCCCGCTGTAATTGTACTTTTTAATGATTTTATTGTAAATTTAGAGAATGCCATGTTCTTTTGCTCATTCGTATTGTTGGAGGATTGCGGGGGAATTTGGCATCTCTAGGAGGGCTGCGACCCACTGAACTTTAGCAATTGATTTATTTAGTTGCTTTAAATCACAACCAAACATCAACTTCAATTTGTTAGCAATTAATAGTGCAACCCTAAACTTGCCCGTTGTCTCCTTGAGTATAATTCATCCAATATTCTGTCCTTAATCGAGACGAACGACAGCAAAAATACAACTTGTATGTCAAAGGAACCTAACCCCTGTGTGACCTGCACTTCTTTAATAAATTAATCGTGGCTCTCCATCAAAAGTTGTTTTCAGTTCGGTTGATAAAAGCTGACAATTAATTCGATCTGTGAGTGTTTCTCTGCAGAGGAATCAACACTTGCACAGATTCAGCGGTGTATTCAGATGCACTGAAGGTGTTTAATTAACTTGGGAAGCTCATTACTTTTCTCCATACAGATCTGCACTCCTGTAATACACTGGATATAATTAAAGTGGACTAGCGCAGGGGGAGCACACAACACGCCGTTAACAACTAAAGCTTTTACACTCAGAACTTTGATTTACTTGCATGGACAGTTTTATAAAAGGAAGTCCAGGTGAAAAGACATTAGTATCCAAGTTTCTGTGGCATTTCAGCTTGTAAGAATACAAGTTCAAACATAATTTAAGAGGTTGTGGGTTGTTCTTGGGCTTCCTCGGGTGGTACTCAGGGTCATCCCAGTTCCAATGTATCTTGATGTAGGCCTGGTGGTGCTAGGAAGGTCAAATATTTTATCAGGTGATACTTGGTGTGAAAAAACTGAAAACCACTGCTCTTCTATCCATTCATCCATTTTCTTCTGCTTCGTGGAGGCAACAGCAGAGATGCCCAAACTTCCCGATCCACCCACACCTCCTCCAGCTCTTCCTGGGGGATCCCAAGGAGTTCCCAGGCCAGCTTAAAGACATCGTCTTTCCAGCGTGCCCCAGGTCTTCCCACGGGCTCTGCTCCCAGTGGAATGAGCCCAGAACACTTCTCCCAGCACCCAGCCACCCTGCAGGGGAAACTCATTTTGACCACGTGTATCCACTATCTTGTCCATTAGGTCTCAAATCGCATGACCATTGGTGAGAGTAGGAATGTAGATTGACTGGTAAATTGTGTTTTGTCTTTCGACTCCACAACATTCCCTTCAGTCATCATACTGCTTTGGCTGCGGTTGCTGCCAGGACTACAAAATGTTTCTTGTTAAAATTTAAGTTCACTGGTACAACATCTCCAAGTATCTGTATTTTTTGATCATTCAATTTTGTTCCACGCACTTCAGAAGTTATCGTAATTATATATCACAAAAATTTAGAGAATGCAATATCTGTATTGCGAGAATCCACTATATATCGCAAGATCTAAACTAAAGTCTTCCATCTAACTTATTCCATAGGATTTTGGGAGGGCACACCTCCACAGCAGATGTAAGGTCTCCAACAGACTACAACAGTCATAATACATCTCTGACTTCATGTGTAAATCTTAATCCAATCAAGTCTTAGTCATTCCACAAAATAACAGAAAAGATAAGATAAAATTATACACTTTCACATGTCTTATATCTCTCTGTCTCTCAGATGAAGATGGATCAATGGTCAAATGTCAGAGTCTTAGAGAAATCTCGGCCTGAATTATCAATATTTCAGCCCCAGTTCAATGTAACTCAAACATTGATGAGGTCTTGGCATTTTGTTTGCTAAAGGTCGAAAGTGATCTTCACGCTGACCTTATGCAACTTGAACCAGTGCTACATACAAATATACAGTGCGCCCCCTGAACGGGCTTGCACACATTTTTCTGTTGAACATAGTACTTTGTTTTGTCCACAGAGACTTCAATGTGGTGATCTCGGGGGAACATCGGAGCTGCCCCTAGACACTGCACGCTCTCACACATGGCCACTCCAGCCGACAGCACTGCATGCGTAACTTTATTTTAGTATTGGATCCGATGTAAGTGGATCATGTTGAATGTATCAAAGTTAACGGGAAGGAATGTAGTTGATAAATCAGGTTTCCATTTTTCCATTCTTTAAGCGGCTGATCAAACACAGGCCCCCCGCTTCTCATGTCAGTGTCTTTGTACAATTGCAGCGCACTGATCCTCCCACATACATAAGAAACTTTGAAGAGTGTGCTTTGTTCCAATAGTATAATGAATAGTATGTCTTATATATATAGTTCAGAGGCAGGCTTTTTCAGCAGTGATGATATTTTGCATTGGTTGGTTGGTTTGCATCACTGCCAAAGCCACAGTGAGCATAAGCATTTTTGCATCATGTCCTTAGGCTAATGAGCCGCAGACAACTCACTGGACAATTACTGATCACAGAGCTGATACAGTGACACTTGAACTTGTTCCCAGCTTACGTTCCTGTTTTAAGATATATCTACAGACTGTGTGCTGGCTGCCTTCATTCATTCTGCCACCATAAAACAATCAGAGGTGTGAAGCATTTGAGTAAACATCTAGCTACTCTTTCCTTCTTGAGCAAAGATTCATTTTCATGTCAACCTTCATGTTGACCGTGAAAAAACTATAGCTGATTATTTGTTGATGCTTAAATCAACAATAATCTGTGGAAAAGTACAGTATTTTGCATTGTATTTCAGTAACTGAAACTGCATAGTGTCTTTATTTGGGATGTGGTTTGGTGTCATGTTGGGTGATGGTAGGTCCCTGATGTCACACCAGTTGAGAGCTTTAAACTGTATTTTATCACTTATCACTATTTGATCTATTCTTTGAAAATATGGAGTTAATATTTATTAACTGATGTTCGGGAGCAGGATCCAGGCCTCAACCTCCCATCCTCAAGCCACTCCCTCAGTCCAGCCACCTCCAATCACCCCCCTTTTTAACCAGCTCCATTCTGTTCGCTTGAACTGTCGACCCCCACCCTCCCTTCCCATTTCTCATATTTTGATTCTTGATATTTTGAATAATCTATTATTTCTTTCAGCGCTGATTTCCTGCTCAGAACGGGGGTCCTGAAGCTGACAGCACTTTTGCAGACGGAGCCCCCACCCAGAGTTTCATCTGCCCACCATCACCTCTACAGAATTCTGTCAATTCAATAAATTCCTCAAACGCATTAGGTTGTGGCGTGGTCCTTTCTAGTGACATAATGTCATGGTAGTTTATCTTTTCTCTGTTCTACTTCCACATTAAACGATAAATCAGACCTTTATATATTGAGTTAATATAATATGTTTGACCACTTTACCCACCCACTCCTCATCTAAATCTTGACTTGGTCTAAAAATAAATATCAATTGAGACTTCTGCAGACCTATTTACAAATTCAACCATTTGATGGCACCCCAACAGCTGTTTGTGTCCCTCTGCACCACTGTATGTTCCCTAATCCAGCCCAGAGTGGTAAAAGCGAGACTGCTCTCGGTTCGGACACCCCCAGGCAGTGGAGGCAGAGGACGGAGAGTTTGTTGAGCCTAATCTCCACAGTGTGATGTGCGACTTCTTTCTCGTGTAATCTTGCCCTGCTTAAAAGTCCAGGCAATAGTTAGTGCTTGGTTGAGACGAGATGAGAGACTACGATTTGGGATGGGAACTGTCATCTCTGTCCCAATCTGCCCGTGCGGGTGCTGCCTGCCAGGATCCTGCTAATCCCTACTTTAGAGTAATCCCGGCGCCACAACAACACAGGAATCAGTCAGGCAAGCTATAGACAAGGACAGGCCAAAAATGGATACCTGGACAACCAAACGTAGCAACGCACAAACTGCAAAGTGCACCTGAAGACAATCAAGTAAATGTTCCTCTAAGTCACGCACCATGATTGAGTTGTAGCCATATGTCGCCTGAAATCACATTTTTTTTCAACCTCATGCTTAAGGAAGTCAACAATGCGTTTGAAGATTGCTCTGCCAAAGCAGAAAAATCCTTTCATGCCAGCGTTCTGTGTCTCCTCACAGCTGTCACATAAAATGGAATCAGCACAAACCAGATGTTGTGCACAAGGCTATTTTTTTCTACCTCTACAATTGAAAACCTTTTTCTTGCCTCTTTGCAGTGCATAGTACCCTCTGTAATCAGAGAGCTTTGATGTTTTTGAAGACAAACGAGTTGTCCCATAGCTGTCAGACAGTTATCTACAGTGGGCTTTTACAATGACATAAAACAATAATAGGTTGTTGAATTAAAGTGTTTCCGTTTACAGCGGAGATAAAAGAGAGCATTATGAAACAGCGACGTTGCCTCTTTCAAAGATAATAGCCATATTTTATTAAACTACTCATGAATTCATATTTGAGTAGACACAGAATCAAAGCCTAATTAAAAATCACAGCCTTTAGTACCCCCTGTGTGAGTGTATCCTTAAGGAACTTTTTCATCATTCATTATTATTAAAGCAACATTATGTAGCATTTAGAGCGTGAAATGATGAAATTATGTTTCTTAACTTTTGTACCTTTTACATGCCCTTCTCGAGGCCCCTGTGGACTTCTTTTTATTGCTCTGTACCATGAATCTTCATGGGGCAGGGGGATCAGTCTATAAAACATGAATAAAACATTATTACACAACTGTGATTTCCATTGCTCACCTTTCACTAACTCTGGGCAACAGTGGCACAGAATGTGGGTTGCCTATAACTGGAGGGTTGTCATTTTAATCCCTGACGTGACTCGGTGCACGCTGCTGGTGTGTCCTTGGATTAGACTCTTCACTTATTGCCTACACCCTTTGCAATAGGTAGCTGCTGTGCCAGGAAAGACATCTGGCATTCATATTCGCCAAACAAGTGATTACATTGTTTGATTGATTATTTTTTTTGTGGCAATTACAAACCGCAAATGCAAAAGACTTGCCAAACACTCCTTTGGTTAAATCTATTAATTCAAACATAAAACACCCAGACCACAAGCTACTTGTTGAATTGGCACACATCGCGAGAGATCATACTTTTTTCTGCAAGTTTAACAATTCAACACAATTAAAACCTCAAAAACTAACATTTTATTGTGAGACAGAGCTAGCGTTAAGATTTCAGACTAAATACAGGTGTGGGGAAAGGTTTAAACCTCTCTTAAATGAACCCAGTTGAATATTTGACCGCACTGGCCACCAATCTGTGGCCCTCCATGCCGTATACAGTTCGATAAGAAAAAGTTTGGACACCCCTGACCTAGACTTTATAAAAACAAGCCACTATTTTGCCACCAACCAGCAGTTTCTCCAGGGCTTGGAGTGGTGACTGTGGCACCCGCTAGATAAAGCAGAGGGTGGGGAGACCAGGGCATCGGAGCTTGAAGTGCAGTCTTCTGGATATGAACACATCACTAAGGGAGTCAGAGAAAGTAAAATGTATCTTGTGTATTGATCAAACTTTGTGATTTGGACCAGTTCCTAGATATATAAGAACCAGAATAGATTGTATTGCCATTGTCAGTGAAACTAGGAGTTAGTGATATGAAACATTAGCTAGAAATAATAAGCAAAACGTCCTACACTTCAACTACAGAGTACAGATGAAGACTGAAGAATCTTTGCCTACAATGGACAACTCCTGTGCGACTGAGAATCTGCTTAGACATTAAATAATAAACAATAAGATTTAAAAAAAATTGCAAAACAGTGTGAATGCATGAATTTACAAATGTACAGTAGCAGATGTGACTTGGACATAACCACACATCGTGCAAAGGGCAGGTGTGAGATAGAGTTATTTAGTGTCCATGAGTCTGATGGCGGATGATATACCCATATCATCACAGGGCGACAGCTGGAGGTCAGACATGGAGGCAGGACAAGACTATTATTTAAGACTCACACACCAAGCTTGACCCAAATTCAATATGTTTGCCAAAAGGACATGCAGGTGCTCAGTATGGGTGAGGCATAGGCCGCACACCTCAGCAGTTAAAGACAAGTGAGATGAATGATCCAGGGCTATCTCGCCTTGTCTATAATCGGACAGGCAAACCGAAAGGGCAAAGATGACAGGTTATTTAAGTGCGAGGATGCCTGTGGAGTTATTAATCCACTTTGGGTCTGTTGCTCAAAGGACGTGTGTGGACTGATGAGGTTGATGCTTGGGTCAGTGCAGAGTGGATTGCAACACCCCATTGCTTCAACATTAAGGTCATAAGGCAGACCATTGTAGAATCAGATTGTCAAGGATGAGAGCCACCCCGGGCACCGTTCAATAAAACATGAGAGCAATCTTCACACCGGGAGTTAAAAAAAAAAGTGCTTAGCAGGTGAACTCTGAGCAACCCAAAACAGATTTCCCCTGCGAGCCAAAAGCACACTGCTGCAGCTACTCATTCACAACGGCCCGCAATCCAAACTGCCATCAAATCGACAGCCTGACGCCAGGAATAGGGCTGGAAATTGGTCAAACTATCAGACAGTATCTGACCTCTGACAAAGCTTATCTAGTACAAGATGGCGTGTAGAGCAGAAATGATAGCACCTGCTCCTCTTTCTGCCTCATTAGTTCCCGATATTGGAAAGGTTATCACACCTTACAGCACATTTTAAGGTTGTAGCCCGCCAGCTCACAATATCCGAAATATTCTGGTATTTTTTTGTAGGCATATCAAATCTGAAAGAGCATTTTGGGGGATCTGGAGATTAAATAAATATTGGGGAGGGTGATTGCCCATATATCAGAAGGTGTGTGTGGTGCCAATGCTGGCGGCTCCAGGGCATGAAATAAGGAGACAGACGATAAGCTCCTTCCTCACGCTCGGAGAAACACAGAGCCATGATCGAATGAAATATGACATGCAGGTCTTACATAGACACATTGATACGTATACACCAGCATGCATGCATCGCCACGATATGAGCAACTCCTGACAGAATGCAAATGGGCTTTTATGGGCCCATGCAGTGCTGTGGAAAAGTCTTGAAGAGACAGTGAAAACAGTCGAAATTGTAAACCGACTCAGAAAGTGAGGATCTCTGGCAAGACAGTGATAAAAATACGTTTTCAGACCTGCTTTACAACTTCAAAGGCTTAAAGATTTTGTGGGGGGAATGCTTTTTCTATTTAGTGAATTAAGTTTCAACAATGCCCTAAAATAGGGATCATGGCATGATCTGTGGTGGGACTCCTCATGTGTGTGTATGTGTGTCCTCACGTCTGTCCATAAGTGTGTGTTGTCTGTCTTTGCACAGATCTTTAGTCTCAAAAGATTAAAAATCCTCTAGTGTGTGGCCACCTTTAGTGATTTACTTATGCACGGGACATTACATCTGGTTGTGACATTTCATTCGTGTGTGACATTCTTTTGATCATTCTTGATGTCTGATATTGATTTGTTTTTGTCCATACCGACCTTTGAGATGACTTCTGTTATGATATTGGGCGTTACAAAAATAAATTGATTGATTTATTGATTATTAAGCTGTGCGATGTCCATTCTGCTCCTATTGGCCAATTAGTCCCAAGCAGCTGTATTCTACTTTCATTGATATTTTTACGAGAACTAGTTTGTTCTTTGGTCAACAATGGTGAGCATGCTCTTACTTAATCTTCACAAATTGTTATTTTTATAATGAAGCAGAAAATATCAAATAGTATAATATTTATGAGTGCAGAGGCCATAGTGTCAGTCGAGAAAAATTGTGGCCCTCCAGCACATCACTGCCTTAAAACATTAGGCAGAATAATAACATGACTCCTGATTTTTATCCACCTTATTCTGCCCCGCCCACTTTTGTTGTAAAAGCATTTCCTGTTTTTATTAGCACTTCCTGTGAGCTGAGATTTCCATTGTTGTCAATGGAAGAGAGTGAAGAAAATCAACAAAAAACTTGTAAAAAAGCTTAAAGTAAATAAGTTTGCGTGGCTCAGGTTTAGTTTCAGAGGATGGACGACATGAAAAAAGTCACCTAAAATATTTTTTTCGCGATATAATCTCTGCCTTTTTGTTGTGACTCTAATTGGCTAATTGTCTGTGAGAAACTCTAAAGGACCAAAGCTGATGGACATATTTACACAGAGGTTTGTTGTAAATGTTTCACCAAAAACAAAAATCAGCTCAACTCAGACCTGCATTTGACCAGAAATACAAAATGGCAGCCCCCATTGCAACATCCTGAATAAAGTGAATAGGCTATATAAAAAAAATATTTAAACAACATAGTCCCACTGAATGACACCATTTTACACTACAGTATTTACAACATTATTGCATGTTGTACTGAATGTTGTCTTTGAATCTTTACTGGGTTAAAAATATGGTTGTTTGGTAAAACATATTCCACAATTTCTGTACATTTGAACTGTCTTCCCTTTGGCAATCTTGAAGGCGCTCAGAGAAGTCTAGCTTCCTTTACATTGATAGAGTGCCAACTTCCCCGGAATTACCAGGTGAACTGCAATCATGTTGAGCGGATTAGTGGGAAATTTCTCCTCCAGTCAGACTTTTCCATCTCCAGAGGCAGGTTTAGGCAAGGGCCAACGAAGAGATGTCAGAGCTCAACTTTAATTTATGTATAATTCTTTCATGCAAGCGCACAACAGCATGACATGGAGGCTGAGCAGTTAGTCAGCCATGATATTAGATTTTTTTTCCTTGGTGGGAAACAGGAGAACACGGGGTACATGCGTGCGCACTGGAGGAGTTTGAAGACAGCCAATGCGCCAATCTAACAGCACGATATGACTGTTATATGCCTAATCACGTTACATCTCAGTGATAACAAGGGAAAGGGGTGTACTACAAGGTGCAATGTGATGAAGTCATGCCACGGTGCTGTTGTGCTGCCATCTAGCGGGCAGTTCAATATTGAAGCCGATCCACTCGTGCGCAGCATTGATTGCATTTTCATTTATCTCCAGCAGGCTGTGCAAGTGTGTGCGCCTCTAGAGTCTGCCTTACAACTAATTTTGGACAAGGCAAGCTTCAAGTGGCGCTGGCAGGACGTCTGGAGGGAATCAAGGAGGGGAAAGGGATAACTATTTCTCAGCTTCAACTACTTTGCTGTTCACTATTACACTGCGTCGGCTGCCAGATGTTAAAACTGTTCACCAAATAAAGAGACAATAGAGAGTACTGTATACATAAAGGGTTTGTCTGATTTGGTTGCTAGTGTGGAGTGCTGTACTACTTCTAGGTGGGAGGTAGTGTATTATGATGCGCGCACTGCCGTTAATTACAAACTGATATGCTGAAAGTGCCAACCATTTGTTACTGTGACAAATGCTATTAGTGTCCTGGGGTGATACAGTTGTCACCTGGGGCTTTGTTACTGCTGCTGTCCTCCACAGGCTGCTGTTGGACTGTGATTGACTGTGCATGCGGCGGGATAAGCCACACCAGGACAAAGCCACTTATCACTTTCGGAGCAGTATGACCTGAGAACAGGGGGGCAGGGGTGCAGCCGGGCCCCACAGTGCGTCATCTGTCAGCGGGTGCGGAGGTGAAGCTCAGGA
Organism: Lesueurigobius sanzi; assembly: GCA_900303255.1. Classification (NCBI taxonomy): domain Eukaryota; kingdom Metazoa; phylum Chordata; class Actinopteri; order Gobiiformes; family Gobiidae; genus Lesueurigobius; species Lesueurigobius sanzi. Next base: position 10,381 of record OMNZ01095406.1, read on the forward strand.
TGAGAGAAAATGAGAGAGAGAGGGAGATTTAAGGTCGCCCCACTTCACATTATCTTCCCCCGTGCCATTGCTCATGCTGTGGAGCTGCACACAGGAGTCGGAGATGTGCAGTTTGTGCTGAAGGAGCCGGATTGTGACTGTGGAAACAAAATACAGTGGTTTCCTACAGCTCAAGTTCTCAGATGCATTGCAGGGTGACATAGTGGGTTAGGTCATAGACATACACAGCAAGTTGCTACTTGAGTTTCATGAGATTGACTGACAACTGAAAAAAAAAAATACTGAATGTCTAGAGACCTTAGCTACAGGAGCTTGGGATAGAGCTGCTGCTCACTCACATAGTTTGGGCCTGTTGTGTCCACTGTAGGATATGAACCAAACAAAACTGTATCATACAGGATAGGCAGAGGTGAGTAGAGTAGCCAAAAATATGTACTACCATAGATATACATGTATACTAATATAAGTAAGAGTAACGTTATTAGAATCATTTTACACAAGTTGAAGTAAAACGACCCAAAAAATAACTCAAGTAAGAGAGAAAAAGCACTTGGAGGAAATACTTGAATACTGTAAGCACCAAGTAATTGTTTGAGCATAAAAGTGTGATTTATGTTTCAATAGTGACTTAAATTAAAGAAAAGTTGAATAATTGAATGTGAAAATCCTGTTTTCAATGAAAACACCATAAACAGAGAAAAGGACATCGCACATCAAATCCTTAGGGCAGGTGCGTAGGAGATGAGGGAGGAACCCAATGTTCATAGAGTAAGAAATGCTGCACACGGCCTGAAGAGCTCCAGGTGGCACTCTTCAGTCATTTGCCTGAGGAAGGCCGTAGTGCCGAAACATTGACTATGTCCTAAATAAATATACTTTGTAAGTCTTGCACTTACACTTACTACTTGCACCACTGTTGCGCCATATGTGGGTGAAGTCTCTTGCCCAAGGACACAATGACAGTGTGCACCTGCACCAGCCGGTATTCTAACCTCCTACCTACCTCCTACCCACTCTACTATCTATGCCAGGGGTTCCCAAACTTTTTTGGCCGCGACCCCCAAAATGAACATCTGAACGACTCAGGACCCCCACTGTAAAAAGTGACTTCCTCTTGTAACTATTTCCAGCGGGAAAACTATGTATTATTGCATTTTTATTTCGTTTATTTTGTTATTTGGGCCCAATTCACAAATATATGTTGTCCTAAACTAAACATTACATTGACAAACACTGTTATTTTGTCTTTCTATTGTATCATGAATTCATCTGGGGGGTCCCGACCCCCACTTTGGGAACCACTGATCTATGCCACTGTCTGGTATTGTTTACCGTTTTTAATGATATAAGGACGCTACTCAAATTAATTTGTTTTTAATTGTTATTATTTATCCAATACATTTGTCAAAATGTTTGTTTTTATTTCTTCTACTGAACTCCTGCCATGTGCCCCGTGTGCCCAGGTCATCATCGTTCTCAATTAACTCACCTGGTAAAATACAGAATACATTAAATTGATCGATTGATAGTAGGCTACAAGTAAATTTATGACAGCTTTATAAAAAAAAACATTTTTTATTTTATTTTATGACATATCATCAACATTTTAAATGTTTTAAACTTCGTTTCTGTTTTTTGGGGGATAAAATAGCTTTAAGATGACCACTTGGAGTGTCCCACGTTATCAAACGAGATGCAGTCCCACTTAATCAAGTTTTTTCTTGAAAAAAATTAGATGAAGCCTAGAAACGCAAACCCCATTGCCATATGGTACTCGTGTTTATGTGTTTTTATGTGTGGATTTATATCAAGGCAGTTGTTTTTCATAACATTTGATAAACATTTCAAGGATTTCAGAATGATATACTATGTATAGGAAAATAAATAATTATCATAAGGCGTTTAAAGTCGAAATTTCAAAAAGTGTCCCACATTACCCGACTTCATTTGTAGCCTACTTCCTATGAGCAGGATAGACCCAAGATTAGACTAATACAAACCTAGCCTATTTAAACGGTATATAAACGGTTGAGTGTAAACCATATGGATTTTATAATGTGCACATAAATGGTTTCTATTCAGGGTGTTGAGTGCTGAGCGTCATCTTTCAAAACGCACGTGGACCCACCGCAGCGCGTTGAGTAGAGCCACACCTGGCTCTGATTCCGTGTGATTTATTGCCGCACACAGGCAGGGGCTGGGACGTGGCCAATGCTTCGACAAGTCCATTTGGTTTCGGTAGAGGAGGTCATGGCTGATTGATAGAATGGGTCAGGCGTGCTCTGGGTTCGACTCCCTCTCGATCAAGGACCTGCTTTGACCGATTAATTCTCTCCTCTCTACTCCGGGCTCTGATAAGGCCCGTGTGAACATGCTAGCACCATCTGAGAGCCAACACTAGAGGGCGCTGTTAGCTCAAGATAACACTTTATAGATCTCACAATGGATACAAAATAACTCGTTACAGCAGCTCAAGGTCACACATGGGGCGCAGAACAGTCGGAAATGTGCCGTCAAAGAAGAAGATAAATTTGCAAAAAGTTAAAATGAATAATAGAATAAACGCCTCATAACATAATAGCCACTGTATAAAATCGTATGTAGGCTACAATTTATAAAATAAAATAAATTAGGTAAGCAAGAAAAAATATAAAGTAAGTCGGAAATTGAACAGCGCTCTGTTTTGCACACTGAAGGAGCTGCTCAGCTCCTCTAAAGTCCTGTGGGTTAGAGGTGTTGTCCATGATGGATGTGAACTTGGCCAACACCCTCCTCTCACTCACCTCCTCCACAGAGTGCAGTCCCAGGACAGAACTGGCCCTCCTGACCAGCTTGTTCCTCTCTTCCTGTCCCGCTCAGTGCATGCTCTACCACAGCGTAGAGGACAGCAGAGGCCACCAGTCATAGAAAGTCTTGAGCAGAGGCCTGCACACTCCTACAGACCTCAGTCAGAAGGTGGAGGTGACTTAGGGCCTTCTTGTACAGAAATGTTGTGGGACCAGTCCAGTTTATTGTTGAGGTGAACACCCAGGTACTTGAACCTGTCCACTACCTCAATGTCCTCTCCCTGGATGTTCACCGGTGAGTGTAGAATTAATCTTCTCCTGTCCATCTCCTTCGTCTTACTGGTGTTCAAGCACAGGTGCACAAAGTCCATGACTCACTGTATCATCAGATAACTCACACCAACAACCATAAACAAGACATTAAAGTGCATGACAGCACAGGCCTATTATACCAAAAAGAAGTGAGTGAGTTTTATGAAACATTCTCTCTCCCATCACTGTAACTAGTTCGATCAGTTCTATGTAGAACATCATTTTTTTAACAATCATTTTTTCAACTTTTTTCATGAAATTGCTACTTCGCTGGACTAAAGTTATGATGATAATCCTTACTAGAGGCATTATCTTGTCAAACGAAGGAACCATTATTAAAACATAATGCTGTAGCCTTTACGCTTCTGTAGACCAACCAGTTGCATATCAATAAATAGGCTCCTCAACCTACATTTTTATTTAGCTTATTTAATAGGCTAAATAAAGAAATTAAAGCAATTTGGTAGAAATGCTTAGTAGCTTGAACAGCTTACTTGTAGACTATGCCTACAGCTGATATTTCCAAGTCTGCACAATTCCAGCAGGTGGTGCTATAGAACTTCTTCTACTCCACTAGGGCAGACTCCTTGTTAAACTAAAGTAAAGAGGTGTTCCCCTGCGCCCGTGGTCTCCCAGTACAGAACAACAGAACACAGACTGTCAGCCGGACAGCAACTGACATGAGCCATTGAACATCCGAAATGTCTTCATGTGACCCTCTATGGCTGTGTGGCCATGTTGTGTTCACAAAGACAGCACACATAATCAAGCTTTGTTGTCAATAAAAGACATTTCAATAGCACAAAATGGGTGCCCTTCCTGTTACAGAATTTGAAGTGCTCCAAAGAGGAAAACAGGAAAACCTGGATTTAGTGGACAATAAATGGGGACACTTAAGTTCTTTGACTGTAGTGATTTCTATGGTTGCTGCTCACTTTCATGTGGGCGAGTCGGTCATGACTGCAGTCTTGTCAAATAAAAGTACAGAGGAAGTCAGAGGCCACTTCCTAAATTGTATCTTTCAAATTGTAATGATGTGTAAAAATAAAAATGATTGAAGCTGTTTTAACGTGGTCAACGAGGAGCATTTGCCTAATGCACCTAGAAAGAAAAGAGTTGAGCTTCAAAGTTGAGTAATGTACACCTGTTCACTTGAATAATGAATGAAACAGTAGCACTAATGTAACATCTCCTTTAATACATGTTCACAACTGTTACGGCCACGCATCGCATTCATTTGAATTAAAAAAATTCTGTTTTTACAAGAAAAGTTTCTGCTTTTATGAGTAAAATAAATTCTGTTTTTATTACAAAAGTACCAGTTTAATTATGTGATGCCTATTGAAGCAGTTGGCTACTGACAGAAAATTGTCAGAATTATCTTGTTTATACGCTTTTATTTCAATATTCGTAAGATAAGATAGTTCTTTATTGATCTCACAATGGAGAAATGTACTTGTTACAACAGCTCTTAGGACAGGATCACACAGGGGGGTGCAAAAAGTCAGGAAATGCGCCATCAGGAAGAAAAAAGGTTTGCAAACAGTAGTAATAATACTGGAATAGGATAAAAATCTAACTTAAAAAAGCTAATAATGATAAAATAAAATAACCAAACTGGATAAAACATCGCTTATGTACACTGGGTAAAAAACAAACAAAGGTGAGGTCACTGAACCATCATTATGTCAAACTTTCTATGACACAATCTTACGAATAGCCCAATGACCATAGATCAGCAGAAACAGTGGATGCCTATTGTGTCCATGTC
>OMNZ01095407.1:8145-18382 GCA_900303255.1 Lesueurigobius sanzi
TGGGACGTGCCTGGAACACCTCTCGAGGGAGGCGACCAGGAGGCATCTGAAACAGATGCCCTAGCCACCTCAGCTGGCTCCTTTCGACGTGGAGGAGTAGCGGCTCTGTTCCGAGCTCCTCCCGGGGGACCAGCCACCCTGCTGAGGAAACTCATTTCGGCCGCTTGTATTCGCGATCTTGTCCTTTTGGTCATGACCCAAATCTCATGACCATAGGTGAGAGTAGGAACGTAGATCGACCGGTAAATCGAGAGCTTTGTCTTTCGACTCAGCTCCTTCTTCACCTCAACAGTCCGATACAACGACTGCATCACTGCAGACGCTGCACCGATCCGTCCTTCACTCGTGAACATGGCCCTGAGATACTTGAACTCCTCCACTTGTGCATTCTTTTCATCGCGGTTACCAATGTCATTGTTTATTGTCACTGCCCTAGTATTGTCAGCAAAATATACTTCTGAAAAGGCTATTATTACAGTAGTACTCATTTATTATATTTCAGCTTCATGAAACGCTGGAGACACAAGGAAGAAAAAAAAAACCTCAGCCTTTGGGGTTAGGTAACGGCAGTATTTAAACTTGTGATGTCGATTCGATATCGATTCATCGTGCAGCCCGAGGGTGAACCAACTGTCCCCACCAACCTCGTGTAGATATTTCCATTGTGCAATCGGCAGTGACTTCAGACAGATGAGGTTGCTTTGGGCTATAGAGGAGAGAAGAAAATGACCAGAAAACAGTTGTTGTGCTCTTTCCATGACACAGTTTTATCGACGACAAGTGTAAAAGGAGAAGAGTGTTGCCTGTTCCCTGAGCGCAGCAGCGAGGGGAAGGCCGCACGAGGAGGGATTGGATCAAGAAACTGAATTTTAGTCACATAAAAATGTAGGTTTTTAGATTTAAAAAAATAATTCACGGCACAATTTTCAGTCTATACCCAAAAATGAAAAAAGTAGGCTATATAGTGTATACTGTATATGCTGTATATTTGTCCCCACCAACATCGACACCAAATCTAGGGCCTTGGTGGTGACTATGGAACCAGTGAAAATGCACATTTTTGTCTTCTTATCAGCACATATAAACTTAGATCCTTATTTTCTCATAAAGGTATCCACAAGTGACGACAATATTCAAAAACAAGAGAGTGATGTTGGCCATGCAGAAAGGACTATCAGTCATAGGATTAATATGACAAATTTGAGATTTCTTTCTCTCCTATATTACATACACACCTGCGCGCCATCTGAGATCGCATCATTATTCTAGAACGTGAATAAGATTGAACGTAGAATATTATTTTTGCTTTCGTATGTATGAGCCTTCCCACTATCAGACAAGTCCTTTTTTATCAAATATAAAAGCGAATGGTGAGATTGGGAGTAGCAGATGGAGCAGTGGTGATGCAGTTAGGGCATTGACAGCTTTTCAGTTCTTCAGCAGCGGCAGCAGTTTACCAACACACGTTTTCTAGTGCTACTTTGATCTCGGAGCAGTCGAGAGGAGGTTTAGAAAGGTTGAGCCAAATGAGCCAGGAAATGTCAAAGTTTCAATCTAAAAAGCGGCAACTCCAAGTCATTTTGACACGCTCTTGTCGATGTGACTATTTTGATCTTGATTCGTGGTTTTCAAGCTTCCGTTTGAACTTTGGCATCTTAGAGCATCAAGTGTTTTCTTACGACACACTCAATTCCACAAACACCAATGGAAGGTCTTTACTGTAAACAAGAATGACGTCCTAATCATTTGTTATCAGCTGTCATGGTCTGCAAAGGACTCCGTCAGTCGAAGTTCTTAGGATAAAGTGACCCATGTGAAGCCGTGTTAAGGGGCAGGATAACTTGACTGGAGGATTAACCTATTGTGCATGTTTTGGGTTGATGGGGGAAACCGGAGCACGTGGAGGAAACCCATCAGGAACATACAAACCCCACACACAAAGGCTCGCACGGGGCGGGGAATCAAACCCAGACCTCCTTGCTGTGAGAAAAGAGCGCTAAGCCACTGTCTTAGAACATTTAAAAAGTATTCACTACTCCAACTACTGCTACTTTAACTAGAAATACTTTTACGTTATGCCACCACTTCTGTAGAGCTCCAACATCTACTACCTTGCCTTCATCTAAACATGTATTTTTTAATTTCTATATCACATATTTTCTTTATAATTGCGCTTTTGTGTACCCTGTTGCAGGTAAGGTACCTCAGATTTATTCGTAACACCTCAGTTATTCACAGGGATAGGTTTATCAGCAGGTTTCACGACATTGAGCGTTTCGGAGCTTCACGATCTGTAAAAAAAGCTTTAGAATTAGATGCACAGTTCAGTGGTGTTTTTTTCCCCACAAATGTCAACTTTTCCAATGTACAGTCAAACATCATGACGCCAGGACAAAACAAACAAGAGTCCCGCTCCGAATCTCTTTTGAGGGAAGCCGTGTCCCAATTTCAGACTCGGCCCGACCACTTGGAACCCCTCATAAACCCCGCAGTGAACGTTCAGCTCTTGGCGATTGCTTTGGTCTCCTCAAACATTTACAGTACCATTTGAATTGATAACTCTGGGAAATGAACTGCGGCGCGACTGTGTGCTGATTTGTTGTGCGCAAGTAAAGATGACAAATGGAAAGGATTAAATCAAGCGGCTCTCGAGGCGGCAACTGTAAAATAAAAATAAAAAAAAGAAAAATGTTTGGAATTTAAAGCCGGTCTCTAAATTATTCGAACAACTCCATCGGGGCAGGCGCACTTCACAGCTGAGAGAGTTTGCTGATCGCAGACACAAAAACTGGGTAGTGTATGGTGTAATTAAAGTCCCGATGGTGAAGCGATGCGGCTCACAAGAGCAATGGAAATGGATGGGAAAAGCACAGGGCAAGAGGAGACACTGAGGGGGGTTTAAAAGACCCTCTAAGAGAGCAAGCCTGGGGTCGTGGATACTGTTCTTAAAATACTGAGATGCTAAATATGAAATGGTTGATTATCTTTGATTGATACTTCTCATATGTTTCTCCTCAAACTTCAGGTAGTAGATTGGGAATGTTACTACTTGAGTAAAAGTTAGTGTTTGATTTTCGAATGTGGGGGCAACGGTCATCCGAATGGAGCCGATGGTGCTGGGCCGTAAGTTTGGAGAAAAGATGCCAAATAGTGCATCAATTTCAGTTTTGAAACAGGTCGTAAGGGCCATTTGCCAGACATTACAGGGTTTCTGCAGACCCCTGAAAAGCATTAAGTCATTAAATGAATCGTCAAGGCCTTAGATGTCATTGAAAAGCATTAAGTGGAATTCAAGCTGCAGGGACTGGAGTTTTGGCAGAGACCAAAGTGTATTTCTGGTCCAAAGCTGTTCAGTGTACCAAATTTTCTATTCAAATATGGAAATTAATATTAAATATGTATTGATTTATTACATCTGTAGCATTGAAAAATTGTATCTGGGCATTGAATTTGTATATATTTGCCGTTACTTGTATAAACTGTATTATTACCAGTGTTGGGGAGAATACTTTGAAATTGTATTCAGTTACAGAATACTGAATACTTGTCTTAAAATGTATTTTGTAACGTATTCAGTTACTTTGGCCAATCAGTGTACTGTATTCTGAATACTTAGAATACTTTCACCTCGATTTGCTTCATATTTTTCTATTAATATGGTGAAAGATTAAAAATATGTAGCAACACCTTTATACCAACTGTTGTCTTCCTCTCCCTCCCTCTCTCCCTGTCCCTCTTCTCTCTCTCCTTTCTCTCCCTCGCTCTCCTTCCCCTCTCTTTGTCTCTCTGTCTCTCTTCTTTCTCGCTCTCTCTCCTTCCTCTGTCTATTTCCTTCCTCTCTCCTTCCTCTCTGTCTCTTTCCTTCCTCTCTCCCCCTTTCCTTCCTCTCTCTCTTTCTGTATTCCTTTGGTATTTGAAAAGTAACTGTTTTCGAAATACCCTCAAATGAGAGAGTATTTGTACCTGAATACAGTTCCTCAAAATGAGTATTCTGAAAACGTATTTTAAATACGTAACTAAATTTAGTTACTCCCCAACACTGATTATTACGTTTCATCTTGTTAGACCTTGGGGGGCAACCATAATCTTTTTTAGGGAAACAGTGTTGTTTTTGTTGAAAACCAATAAATACATTTAATAACAAAAGTTAGAAAGTTTAGTTACGTGTTATGCCCAAGGATTGATTATTATATTTATTATTAGGTAGATTAGTGGTGGCAGCTGCTTCAACTGTTGCTACAGTTACATCTGCTACTAAAATGGTTTGCTAATTTTCAAACAAATTTCTCTGTATCATTCGGTGGCATTTTCATCAGAACTCTCCTCACAGAAGCTCAATTCAACTCTACGGGAAAGAAACCGTGTTTGACAATTGACACACACTTGATCATTATTTGATAGTGATGTGATTGACAAACCTGCCATATTATTCTTATGGCTGGAAGTCCTTTCTACTGGCCAACATCATGCACATGTTTTTGAATATAAATTTTGAATAACTAGACCTAGAATGATACAGAGAAACAAATGTCGTAGTTTTCAATCAAAAACATTTGCACAAAGCCTATCCACTTTTCCATGTTGATCATAGTATTACAATTATAATTCAAGAGACATTAAGAATAGATAAAAATGTGTGATTCATTTGTGATTTATCGTGAGTTAAGTAGGTTCTTTGGACACTTGCATCATTCAGGCTAGAACACCTAAATCACACTGCCGTCGGGAAGGAGGTACAGCATCAGCCGGATGATGCGCTCACTTCCTCTCAGCTATAGTCTCGTGCTGGTGATAAACTAGGTTTAATTAAAGCTGTTACAAGGGTGACTGGATATCGGTGTGTGCCTGATGGAGAATGGGTGTTTGGGGTCATAGCCTTTCATGATATTCCTTCTTAAGAGAGGTGCACTTCACACATCTTTCCAGGGACAGGTGCGCTGGAAAATGTTAAAGATAGAAAACCACCTGCACACTGTCGCAAGCACACGTGACTTATTCAAAAAGTCACAACTCTGTTACACTTTTACGATTTGCGCTGTGATGCTGGTGAGAGACAGTTTTTTGTTTTTGCTTGTGTATTTGTTGAAAGTACCAAGTTCTCTATCTCCACCTTAATTTAAACAAAGACAGTTTTCAGTCTGTATTTGAAAAACAAGCATAACATGACATATGCCCTGTCATGTGTTTTGGACCTTCAGGAAAAAAAAAAAAGAGTTTGGCCCCTGATCTTTCGCACCCATTTTCAGGAACTGTCCTAAATGTGGTTCTTTCAGAGAATAGACCAGGCCAAGCCGCTGCAAAGCCCACAGGCCTAGTGTTAACCAGAGCAACCTTGTAAGAAAGAGACAATAGACGTAGATACACTCTTTAACACAGAAGTGCAGTGAACAAAGAGGACCACCGAGACTGAGGCTGATGCAAAGCTCTTTATTGGAGGAAGAAAGCATTGACTACAGGCCCTTCCCAAACTCACAGACGTTTGAACAACAGAGGCTGGGGCGTCTTTTTGATAGTCAGCCCATCAGCGGCACGCGCAGGCTAAATCTGTATCGACTTTGGTGCAAGGCTCGACGTGTGTGAGTGAAATACCAGGCAACAGTACAGTCATTCAATACAGCCTGGCCCAAGGCACTGAGCAAGAGGAGAACAAACACATGAAATAATCATGAAACAGACTTTGTTTTGCAGTTTGCATCGTCTTTGTAGATGGAAGGTTTGTCACGGATCTACGCAAGTCGAAGTGATGTGTTCATGAACAAATACGGGAAATGTGACAATGATGGTCAAACTCTGCGTGTCGGGGGAAGCTTAGGAACATGTGCATGATGAGCTTTATAGTTAATACTTTTTCAATCTATCAATGTATCTGGGAAACCTTTCAGTAGAAGGGCTGCACAATATGAGAAAAAAAGGTAATGCAATCATGTTAATTGTGCAATATTTTTGAAATACAGAGAGAATGGATTAATGTGATAGTCTGGAAGTCTAAATGTAATACAAAGTTTATAAAATGTGCAAAAGCGACCTCCTGGCCTTGAATTTTATGTGCAGTTGCTAATAAGATGTATTATTATATTTTTTCTGAAGTCCCTCCTCCTCTGATCTCAGCAGCTAATCAGAATCCCTGTAGGCTGTCGTTTTGACCAACGACAAGAACTTTCCCTGAGCTGGCTTGTAATCATTTGTGATGTGAAATCAGGCGAGGGGGAGGAGCTACATCTGTTATTTAAAAAAAAAAAAGTGTCCCTCTTTCTCTCTTATTTGTTTGGGACAGTGCATGTTAACGAACACACATGAGAACCATGCATGTGAACACACCACTCCGGATTATGGCCTTGGGCTGATTTCCATCCGTTGTCCCACATTCACACACGCTCACAAACACACTCTCATTCATCCTGATCTATTGTACATGTTTTTGGTGGTAGGGGAAAGCGGAGCACCTGGAGGAAACCTACGCAGACACGGGGAGAACATGCAAACTCCAAACATACATCCTGTTGGCTTATAAGTAGAAGACTGGTTCTACGTTGGATAATAAAGGTAATAATTATGTTAGCTCACGTTGAATGGGCCACGGCTCAGAACATGGAATAACCTACAGGAAATGGTTCAAGCCCCTGTAACAAGGCCACCACTCCTGATTCAGAAATGCATCCAACAATTACACATTGTTATCAGAGCAAGCCAATCTTTTAGGGCTGCACTTATCGTTCCAGTGGTAGCATCTTCGCACACACTCGATTCCATTAGGCCCCGTTGAGAAATTTCAGTTTTTATTTTTAATGCATTTTTTCAGTAAAGTGGCTCTTGCAACATCACATTCTCAACAGACCCAGTTTCCTCATTGAGTAGACCTATAAAGACATATGTTGCGCAAGAAGAACTGCCGCTAACCATATAAGAACCCCTGAGGCTCTCTGCGGATGGACATACCGTACACGGGGGGTCTATTTCTGCTCAGTTGCCTAACAACCAGTAATCAGGTGAAGGAGCTGTGCTTCAGGTGTCTAAAGGGAAGAAACAAGGCCTCTGACGTGGACTAAGTGGAGAGTTCAAATGAACAAAAGATAAATCTATGAACTTAAGTCTTTGTATTGAGCATCTTATTGTGAGAGGAGACGACGTTGAAATGTCTGTAAGTGGTGTTACAAAAAGCATAAGACAAGGGTTTACACAGGGGGAAGCAACTCCAGCTTTGTATTTTGAAGTTACATTTTGATGCCCAAATACAGTATTTTTTATCGCAACAAATGCAAAAAAAATCTATGCATATTTGATTTCTTATGATTTGCAAACATCCCATCAGACGGGAACGAGGGGGATTTAGAGAAATTGGACTCAACTTTTGAGCAAAAACAGCCAAAAATGCAGTTGAATATATTTTGAACCATATTATTTGCGTTTTCTATGAATTTATGCAAGAAAAATAATATCATTAGTTTCCAAGAAATTTAGATTTGAAGTCACTATACCTGATTTTTCTATTACAACTAATGGAAGAGATCAAGTAAATTAAATTGACAGCCCCTAACTTTTGTAACACATTTTGAAAATACTGTAAATTTCTTCACTGACATGAATTTAAAAGCAAATTTCACAACTTGTGGGGTCACAAGCAGCCTGAAAAATCATGGAATTGACAAAAATGATTTATATTTAGATCCACAGTATTATTTCCACAATTACCCTATTTTCCGGACTATAAGTCACACTTTATCTCATAGTTTGGCTGGTTCTGCGACTTATACTCAGGTGCGACTTATATATTAATTAATGTGTTACGTTAACAAACCGTACACCTATTCAGCCTGTTGTTCTCTATTCTATTATTATTATAACTTGCCTTTCAAGATGAAATATCTGTTCTTGGTCTCGGATTTTGTAAAATTAATTTCCCCAAAAATGTGACTTATAGTCCAGTGCGACTTATAGTCCGGAAAATACGCTACTAAAGGAATTACTGAACTAAACGGGGACAAAACATATTTCATTCCACTACGAGGAACAAATCAGGTATAGTGCCTTTAATGCCAGTTTTAATACAATTTAATGATTTTTTTTTTAAATTAAATTTAAGGCCGTACTTTTGGCACAATTAATTTTAAATAGAAGTCTGTAAGATTGCAAAATAAGGACGAATTTTTAAACGTAAATGATCTAGCTCCCTCCACCTCCTGATTGGACCAGAAAGCCCCTCCTCGTTCCATGTGCACAGAAAAGCTCGTCTCATTGGTCCACGCGCAATCTCACGAGACTGATTTGTTGCCGAGATATGGCAAAGGGAGGGACGTAAGAAAAAAATATTATAAATTCTTACTTATTTTACATTTTATCGTTACGGGCACATATAAAATGATACAGTTATCGATAGCGGTTGAAATTGGCATTATCGTGAATCCCGAAAAAATATACACTTTTCACTGACTGCCACGACGCATGAAAAGAAAGAGAAAGGACTGTATAATGGACGCGATATATTTATTGTCCCAAAATGTGTTACCAGCATTTGCGCAAGTCCAAACCATCACATCACTGTTCTGAGACTTTGCTGTTTTTTCTCCTAACTCATATTTTGCCATAATATTTGATGCAATAACGATACAGCCGCAACCTTATATGTGCGCTGAGCTGTTTATATTGAATCCTAACAACTCAATATCCGCGCAAAGTCTCTGAAAAGCAACTCTCCACAACATATACCTCCCTCCCATTTCGTGCTAGGGATTCTGCTCGTGACCTGTGAACCGCTCGTCTAAAACACGCGCTCCAAAATATCGACGTAAAATGTCCCGGGGACGTGGACTTTGGGTTTAGTTAACCTCGTGGAGGAGCCGCGGCTGTGCTCCGACGCTGCAGGCGCACAGTGAGTGACAGCCGCTTGGTCTGAACCAACTGAACGCGGCAAAGGGTCCCGCACCTCCTCACCTCCAAACAGCTATACACTGCTTTTTTTGGGAAGAGTGTATACGACTGGAACATACTGTATTTGGGTTTTCACGGTTCACGTCTATATGAGGAGTTGATGGCAGTAGCGCAGTAAGTTCCAAAGTGTTCCCCCGTCTGCAGAGTTTGACACAAAAAGTTGGTTTCACTCACTTTCACAAATGTATTTTGCAAAACCGTTTCCAAGGAGCGTTCAGCACAACGGGTATAGATTTGCTCAAAAGGTAATTACAATTTTAATCTTACTTTCCACACTTGCATCAAGGCCTGTGTATAGATTTTCAAAGATCGTTTTCGCAGTCACACAATAGCAAGTGGTCACCCTTTCTTGTTTGAAGGGCAGGAGATTAGGGCTCCTGCGATGTCTGAAGCACCATTTAACATAAAACAAAACCTCAACAAACTTGCTTTTACACATTCTCATTTCTGAGGGGAAAAAGTGTGTAAGCCTTTCGGAAATAAAACAAAATTCGAGAAGGGTCTGGCTGCAGCCGATGGAGGGGCACTGACCAGGGCCGGTCCAAGCCTTCACAGGGCCCGAAGCAGAATTTTGTCTTCATATTCCAGATACGGCGGTCGATCTCTCACTTCTCACCCGTCAATGGGCCTCATTCACGAAACAAAGTTACGAACAAATTTGTTCTTAAGGCCGACTTAAGAACATTTTGGGCATTCACAAAATGTGTTCTTAGCTGAAAGAGCTCTTCTGGAAGAACAAATCCTAAGAACAGTCAGGAGGACTGTTACGCACAAAACATCCTCTCTCTTTAAGAACAGTTTTGTCTTCTTAAGAACGCTTCGTGAATCAGACTTAATTTTTTCTTAAGTTTCTCCTAAGGCCTTGTCCACACGTAGCAGGGTATCTCATAAAACGATGGTATTTTTCCATGATTTGGCCTGTCGTCCACATTACACCGGAGGTTTCTGCCATTAACCAACGGAAGATTTGTGAAAACTCCGTTTATGCGTTTATTTGTGTTTGTGTGTGGTCATAAGCAACCGGGGTTTTAGGGCTAATCGTCACTGTCTGCGCCAAAATATACTCCGGTCACGTGACGTCAGTGTTTACATTCAGAGCAGAGGCAGCAGGACGCCCTCAAACTGTGTTCGTTTTAACCATAGTTCAAGCACTTTTTGCTTCAGGAGGAATGGCGTGAGAATTGTCGAATGTCACGATCCTCGCTCCTGTCGTTGTCAGAGATGCTCCGCACATCGAGGGGCAGTCTACCATAACGCCATCACCGGTCAGACCATAACGCCATCACCGGTCAGACCATAACGCCATCACCGG
>OMNZ01095413.1:0-11252 GCA_900303255.1 Lesueurigobius sanzi
AACAGCTGAGGGGGAGGAGGGTAACGACAGGTGAGGGGAGGGGGGTAACGACAGGTGAGGGGAGGGGGGTAACAACAGACAGCTGAGGGGGAGGAGGGTAACAACAGCTGAGGGGGAGGGGGGTTTCGACAGGTGAGGGGAGGGGGTTGCAGAGCAGGGTTCTCCACTGGCACCTAACTCATACAGAATTGCTTACTGTGGCTTTAAGAGAGTTGCACTTTATGACTTGGCCCATACTCTCCACACTGTGCTATTACCGGCGCATGTGGCCGCGCATTATAAATAAATGAGTGTTTTGGTTGCACGTCCAGGTGACCATCAGACAGCACCCTCCCCCCTCCCCACACGCCTGGCTCCTAATCCCCCCCCCCCCCCCCCACCACCACCACCACCACCACCACCAAGGGCCCGCAGCAGCAGCAGCCTCCTCCGCCCGGCCTCACCTCCGAGCTCCAGGGCAACACTTATAGGGCTGGCTGAGTAATCACTGCATCTTTACCTGCAGCCTGCGCGGCCCTAATTACACTTAATGCATGAGCGTGCACGTGGGAGGGCCGGGGCGCGCACGTGAGAGCAGCCTGTGAAAGAAAAGGATCATTATGTGGAAACGCGGGCCCCACACGACGACGGGCAGACGGAGGAGAAACCAAAGGAGGATTAATGGGACCGTCAATAGGGATAGAAGGTGCTTTTGGTGAAATATCTCCTCAAATGTCCCACTTTTTTATTACAATACTGTATATAGTGTAGTATAAATAGTGTATATTTCACTTTTTCATAAGTTATAGTGCAGCCATTCCCAACCTTAACCCTGCTCGATGATAGGAATTCACGTTATTTAATAGAAAAAGGCATGGTTTTTGCTTCATTTTACATATACAACTTAAACAACAATTGATCCTGGATGATTCCAGCCACTGAGCCACTAAAACATCAAATACAAATGAATATGAAGTTTGTCTGGGGTTTTTTTTTTTCCACACAGGAAGTTACATAATTGCCAGGAAAATTGTTCAGGAGCAAAGAAAAAACTTCAGCTGAAACACAGGACTCTCTGGACAAAAGTGGTGTTATGGTTCGCAAAAAAAGTAAACAGCTTTATTTTTATTTACAATAAATGGCTTCACACAACCACTAACCATGTGTGAAAAAACAAGTCTTTGTGATATCATTCATATTGTCTGAAAAATGGCCCCAAATCAATGAAATATTGTGCCGGGGCATGTAAACTTATGAGCACAACTGTATATGTTGTAATGACTATATATCCATTGTCTGTACAGCACTTTGGTCCAACTGAAGCTGTCTCTTAACCCTATAGGACCCAAACTGGGCACTAAAATCTCTCTCCTTCCTCTCTCTCTCTCCTTCCTCTCACCCCCTTTCCTTCTTCTCGATCTCTCCTTCCCCTCTCTCTCTCTATCTCTTTTCTTCCCCAGGACCCAAATTGGGCCTGTTGGGGTTTAAGAGGTTAAATGTGCTCTGGAAATAACTTTGACTTATGAGAAAAAAATGTATTGCAAGTTTTCTATATTGTTTTCATTAAAGAATAAGGAAAGCCATGTGTAAAAATGGCCAAATACGGCAGGGTTTTCTTTTGTTGATAAATTAGATGCTTTTTTCGTTTTTGTATAAGGTTGTAAACATTTTAATCTCTCCTTGATTTTGGGTTAAAACTTAAGAAATCAGGAAAGGCAGGAATTACACAGAATATTGTTGAGCCCAAGACTGGAGAGTTTTGGAGTTTTGAGAGAGAGAAAATGAGTGTTTCTTTCTCTCTCTTGATCTTTTTAAAATATTCTTACTCAAAATGAACACGTCACAACAACTGACTGACGCAAAGGGACGTCAGGACGCGCTCTTGCCGATGCCCTGCGGACGAGGCCTTTGCGTAATGGTCGCAAGTTGGGCACGTAAAGGCTCGACTAACACTCGCATTAGTCTGATTTACGCGCGGCCCGAGTCACGTGTGCGCGCCGTTTACAAACTGCAAGATGCGCCCAATTAAGCTGCTTTGACCAATAACTGAGTGGATTTGAGTGAACCTTTTGAGAGATAGAAATGCCGGGATTGATAATATTATTTCCTCACAGAAAATTTGAATGACACTTCGAAAAAACGATGATTAAACAAACCATTATTGCATTTTTGAAAGCTGTAACCGGCGAGTTTTGTGGTTCTGCCAATTAAATAGGACTGTGAAATAAAATAAATATCTAATAGAGATGATTGTGTGAGAAACGTGTTGGACTAGCAATGATTATTAGACAAATCAGCTTGAAATGAAAGGACAGTTAGGCCAATATAACGAAATGAATGTGCGTAAAGATTGGGCAGCTGAAGCTTTAAGGAGAAAAAAAAAAACTTTTGTTGCTTTTATATTCGTATTTTTATGTTATATGTATTTTAACAATAATTATTTATGTATTTAAACTCGATTTGTTTTGATTATGGCTTGCATTGAGTACAAGCTATATTTATATTCTTTTGTCGGTGTAGCTACATTTTAATTAAAGAGCTTTTTTTTAAAGAACAGTGTGGGGCTGATTGTATAAAGCACTTCGAGCTGCATTTCTATTTATGAAAAGCGCGATACAAATAGATTGATGGATTGATATCCTCTGAGCTATGTTTATTTATTTTCGTTTTCTGAACGACCAAAAATGCACTTGGAACAAATTATCCAACTATTTTTGAAAACGCTTTCACCAAAAGCAGCTTGTAACATAACGAAAACGTAGATTCCAGTGGATAAGATGAAGAAAATACGCGTTTCTGCTCAAATTGTCAGAGAAAAGACCAAAGATTTAGTGGCGTCTGTCTAGTACCTGTTTTAAGATGGAGCCACGTGGCGCGCGTAAAGCCGCCGTTTGAGGCTGAGCGCCCCTTCGCCATTCCCCTCGTGAAGATGAATATTGCTTATTGATTACGGCTCGCGCGTGCTGTGAGCGGAGAGGGGCGCGCGCGTGTGGGGGGGCTGTGACGTCACGACGCACGAGGAGAGGGCAGAGAAAAAAAAAAAAAAAAAAGAAAGCGCGTTTTCGGCTCCGGCTGCGCGAGATACACGGACGTGACAGACCTGGCAGACGCGCGGCGGTTAGGACGTACACGGGAGTCGCGAGGCAGGTTTTTTGTTGTTGCTGTTGTCTTTTACGCAGAGCTGGGGCCCCGGAGAGGATTTTACCGACGCTGCATGGACTCAGCCTGAGCTTTTGCCACAGAGTTAAGGTCACTTTCGCGGGACAAAACCGGTGAGTACGCGCGGCTCGAGTTGAAAGAGGAGGAGGGGGAGGTTCAGGTTCAGGCTCTCTCTCTGGAGACACGCGTAAAGGTGCTGAGGCGCATCCATCCAGGAGAAAACATTCACGGGTTCAATAATTCCGGGGCTGTGCAGGTCATAAAATATCGACAGTGAGGCTATCTCCTTCCCCCTGCCCATAGTAGATTTAATCAGCACCTTTGAATTTAATCGCAATGGTGACAAGCTCCTCTAAGATGGAAGAGGAACGGGTCGTTTACTTTCCAGCGCTTTCAGATTTTATTCCCAAATTCAATTTCAGACACACACACACTGTGCTGATCTTGTCATTGCGAGAGTGTAAGAAATGGGGCCATTCAACCACATATAATATAATCTTCTGAAAGTATAAGCCTCCCATGATCCTACTACAAACAAAACATTACGAAAATGTCCATTATTGTCCTGCTATTCTCTCCACGAGTTTGCTCTTGAGGCCGTTCGTCTTTCAAAGAGGCCAGAAACAAGCCGGGACTATTTGCACAAATGTAGCCCATTTCTTTTGAGAAGCAAATGGTTCGCAAAGAGACGTAAAGATCCAGGAAACTTCCAGATTTTGCGCGCAATTACCATCGACCATTGCGCGTCATTTTAAACTGAATCGCCATAAAAACCTAGCTTTATATAGACAAGTAACAGCGCGTCAAACCTAAAGCCTGGGGCCGGTGCGCAAAACTATTAACAGCTCAAATTTGGCGCAACTTGTCAGATATATTCAGTCTTAAAATTATATATTTTTCTGTAACACCTTAAAGGCCCTATACCCGTTTTTTTTAGTAGTGAAATAAAACAGCTTTGTCCTCCTTCCGCATATTGAAGGTGCAGGGATTTGCGAGAAAAGCCCGAGTTCATATAAATCAAGCTTCTTTTTTCAGATGGTGCGCTGGCAGGACAGTTTTTTTGTGTGTGTTGTTTTGTTATAACTGTGACAGTGACCCTGAAGGTAACACGCTTATATGAACTCATGGCAGTGAAGGATTGGGATGTTAGAAATCTTGGGGATGGGGATGAGTTTGGACAAAAATAGCTGTTCGAAATTTCGCTCCCTGTTTCATTGTTGCAAATTAAAACAAAAACAAAACAAAAAATCGGGCTAAATCTAAATACACTGCAAAAAGTGATCTCTCGATGAGCTTGAATTCAGAATATTTGACTTTGAGTAGTTTTGACTTGCCGAGTAAAATGACCTGCCAATGGAACAAGTATTTTTACAAAAGGCATATCGTTTCAAGTAGCTTTAGATTCATTGTCTAATTTGAGTGCAAGGAGTTTGTGTAGGTTCTCAGTCGTACAGGAGTTGTCCACCGTAGGCAAAGACTCTTCAGTCTCAGTACAGATGAAGACTGAAGAATCTTTTTCCATTGGTGGACAATTTTCAGGCTAAAGTCTAAATCATTCGGAATAAGGTCAAATATTCTGAATTCAAGCAAATTTAACTTTTTTTTTTTTTTTGCAGTGTAGCATTGAGTGGCAAATGGATGAACTGCCATGCTGTTGCTATAACCCCTATAGGACCTTTAAAAAAGATATAAAACGATGACCTTTCATTTACTAAACCTCAGGTCCCACTCTTTTGCTCGATTGCGACTCCCCGTTAAAGCTGGGGAACCCGATTGACACGGTCCTTACTCCTGAACGGTAAATGTAGATTTTTTTGGAAAAAATCATGCAAAACAATTCATAAACATGGACAGTCTGCTTCTCTTGTCTCAAACCGGCTTTCAACTCATTCACGGCAGCAATCACAATATACAAGAGGCATTGTGAGAGCCAGAAACGAGTTAGAGCACCAGCAGTTGCGGGGCCTATACTCAACTACCTTCTGGATGAAAGGGAGAAAGCGGGCAGTGGCAGCTTTAAATCAGACTTAAACATGTTGAATACGGTTCACAAGCAAAGACGTAGAAGCTAGAAACAAAAAGCCCTCATTAATGAATGTATTTTTGAACCCATCAAAAGCCTCAGTCTTTGTTTGTAAGTAATGACTCGATTCCTAATTTGAAGAGCACCCAGGTGGAAAAAATGCATACACTTTTGATGAAAAACTTGCAGGTGAACAGGAGGGAAACATATGAGAGAACAATGCAATTTATGTATTAATAAAAAATCCAAAATTGTCTATATTTTTGGAGATGAACTCTACATAATGGATAAAGCCAGGTTTAAATGTATGGTTTTATTTTTGTCTCTTGTGAAGGAGCCAGCAATTTGTTTTAAATGTTTTTTTAAATAGGCTTTTTAGAAAATGTACATAGAGAATTATTGCTGTGGGAGGAGGGCCTTGGTTTTTTGCTTCTTTCTGGGATTTGGGATATGTTGTATCTGAATCTGTAAAAAAAGAAGAAGAAAAAACTAATTTAGCCTAGTTTTTCCAAGGTTAAAAACAATATAAAGCCGGCTAGGAATTAAAGATTGGAAAAACCCTCACTGAACAAACCTTCAAAATATTGTAAAGTACAAGACAAGTTTGGAGTGTGTAGGAGCATGTTAAAGTATGGATAGGTTAAAAGATTGAACTGGCCCAAAATCTGAACATTTTGAAAAGTGACTTGTGCCTGCAGCGTCTCCCCTTAAGCAACTTTGACTAAACTGATTGAATTTTGTATCTGTTTTATCCCCTAACTATGTCTGTCCGTGTTACAGGCGTGTGGAATGGAGCTGAACGAGTCGAAGAGCGCGATGTCCTGCGTGGATTCAGGTAAAGAAAGCACCCGGGCCGCGCGCATCTTTTCCTTCTTCTAGACATGAGACATGACGTGACCCAAACCGCTGCCTCGAGCCACTCTTGCGCGCGCGCGCGGGCACACTTTTATGGGGCCAGCCTTCGTGTGAGAAGTGTGAGATATGAGGTCATTAGCGAAACGGGCGGATGGAGCGGCGGATAACGAGATGCAAATGCGGAGAGCGCGGGCCTGTACTTTGGCACGGTCTGGCCATTGCGCGCGGTCGGGTTTGTTCATTAGGAGAGATTTACGTTTGGGAAAGAAATACAGAACAATTGTAAACCGAAGGCAGCGTGAGGCAAGATGTTTTCGTGGGTCTGGAGCCGATTTGGGACCGAAAAAGAGCCGTGCGTAAAAGTTGCAAAGCGCAGTGTATGAAGTTGGAACACATTTTGGCTTCGTGGAAATGTTCCGCCAACAGCAGCTGTGAACACGCTCGTTACTTCCAATTAGTGTCAAGGAAGAAGTCACTCATCATTTTTAAGTGTTTTGTTTAAAATACACTGGGGGCAATGGTAGTGGCTGGATCTGGATGTGACGCATGGAGACGCACATATAGGCGCTAGACCTATAAGAGGGACTATTTTTGGAGAGAAACGGCAAAAGCTAAAGATTGGTGGAGTCTGACTGAATGTTGAGGGAGTTTAATGAGTAAATGAGTGCCTTGTGTGTTGCATAATGGAAAATATCTTAATGTGAATAGTATCAGACCATTATCAGACCATTATATCAGAAGATGAATATGATGAAGCTTCGTGAAACGTCAGAACCTTTGTCTATCACATACTCACACTAATTGTACGATGTGGTCAACCTTATTGTTTTATCACGGGAATTGGGTCTGTCTGCAATATCCCCCCCCTAACCAAAGACATATCAATGTTAAAGTGCACATGACACGTTACACTAATGTTTCACAAAAGCATAGTTGACACCATCATACTTCAGATTTTGCTGAAAGTTTTACCTAGTTTTTCCCTGGTATGACATTTTTTCTTCACTTCCTTATTTGGACATGAGCACAGGAAGTGACATGCATAGAGGTAAACAAGATGGTTGCTGAGCTGAACATATTGCACCAATGAGAAATGAGTGAATCAGAATCCTAACTTTCCCATATGAAAAATAGCTTTTTCCCAAAAAAAACTCTTCATTAAATTGCCAGCTCACTGAAAATGAAGATTAAAGCTTTCCACAGATATTATCCATCAAACTTAGTCAAAATTAGAAAAGGATTAAAGCTGTCATATGCACTTGAAAGGAACACTGGGTACCATTTCACAAAATACAAGCATTCATTTTATTCCATTTTTAATAATTGAAAAACATCTAGAAAGTTAACAAACTTGTCTCTGCTGTGAGCGGCGCACCTCTCCTAAGACCTGACACAGCAGCGATGTGTCTCGCTCGTTGACTAAAAGCAGCCAAATATGAAGGTTAGGTCCCACTCAAAGTCCACTCTTTGATTTCCCACTGCAAAAAATATCACTTTCTGAGTCTAGCTGGTCATTAGGAGCCTGTTTTGTTATGTTGGCAACAGTATAATCCAGAACGTTACGCAGTGTGTACCTCTAAGACCTGAACCTTGTCCTTCCATCTTCTTCCGCTTATCCGTTGCCGGGTCATCGCACTGCACCAGTCCCTTATGGCTCCTCCTGCAGGTGGTGGGTCCACAGGAGGACGGCCCCTCAGCGCTCCCCCACCTCTGGGCGACGTAACCGGCCGTGATGGTCTCATCATGAGGGGCTTCTGAACCGCTCTTGGGTCTGATCTGTAGGACCTGTTTGCCCTGGGAGACCCTACAGCAGTGGTTCCCAACATTTTTTGTGTCATGTACCCCTTGGGCCTTTCATTCATATTCCAAGTACCCCCTACTTCGATAGTTTGGTTGATTATTTAGGAAGTGACTGACAAAAACTCAAATTTATCAGGTAAAAGACTCTCACTCTTTAAAGTTAAATCCTTTAAAATGTCTTTTCTTTGACCATAAAAATCAAAAATACAATTCGTTTCATCTTATTTTTTATCTGAAATTATTCCAAGTACCCCGCTGCTAACCTCTCGCGTACCCTCAGGGGTCCCCGTACCCCTGGTTGGGAAACACTGCCCTACAGGAGCACAATGCCCCTGACAACAGAGCTCATGTTCGGGTGCTCGAACCCCTCCACCACGATGAGGTGGCGGTTCTTTAAATATATTCAGCTTATACTTAAGGCTCTGCTATAGTCAACGTTCTATGGAAAGATACTTAATATACTTGGGGAACTATATTTTAAGTATACTGTACTTACAAATGTACTTCAGACATGTCATTTTGGTCTAAGATCTGAGTGAATATCACGTTCTGACTGTGATCACAAAACCATTTCTACCCATTGAATGTGTGCAATGGAACAACTTCTTACTTACTTTCAACAGCAAAAATCTTTTTCCTTTTTCTGGCTTTGGGTTAGTTTGCTCTCTTAAAGGTACACCACGTAACATTTCACCCAAATAGAATAAACAAGCATCTTATTCCAGATCGTTTTTATCACTGAAAAAAACCCCAAAGAATGAACAAACACGTGTCTTTGCTGTGAGCGGCTCAACTCTCCTAAGACCCGCCTTCATGATGGCGATGTTGACTAATATGACGTTTAAATAGGTTAGATCCATTCTTTTGGATTATCCACTGTAAAAAATATCATTTTCTGTGTCTAGCTGGTCATTAGGGGCATGTTTTATGAAGCTGGCAGCATTATAATCCAAAGTGTTACACAGTGGACCTGCACTAACTCAACATTTCTCCATAGAAATGTTGAAATTTCTCACGTTGCAACCAATTATCCACTTTAGTAGCTTTTTTTCAATAAACTCATAAACTTAACAAGATATTTAAAATCAGGGTTTGTACAGGTAGCAGCAAGTCAAATTGAATGCTTTTTAATAACAAATGCCACAAATCTGTACATATTTAATATTATATTCCATATTCAATAGAAAATTTGATAGAACGAACAACTTTTGACAAGAAATACAGTATGATTTCTGCCAAAACTCCAGGCTAGACCCTAATTTTTGTATTTTTGACAAACTTATGCTGTAAAATTAGTTGAGCAATGTCATGATTGTCCAAGAACTTGCCAGTTTGAATTCTATTTAATGCTTTTTAATGACATTTAAGGCCTTATTTTTGACTAAATTAGTTTAATGACTTTTAATAAGACAAGATAAGATAAGATAGATGCTTTTTAATGCCCCGTGGAAACCCTGAAAATCTACTTAATCTTTGTATCTAACATACCGTCAAAATAAAGCCATACATTTAAACCTGGCTCTATCATTTATTTAGATTTGTTCATTTTTTTTACACATATTTCTACAAATTTTATAATAAAACCTTGAACCATATACAATAACAAGTCTTGCCAATACCTCTTCATTTTGACTGAATATTATAAAATGATTTAAAGTTTGAAGTTTAGACGTAAGCTTTGATATTTTCTCATGTTGGTGGCGTCTGCTCCTGAAAAGCGGCCAGTGCCTCTTCATCTCTCAAAGTGCTCAGCTCCATTGTGCCATTGGCTTGTTTTTTCAACTTGCCCATCGCCACGGCAACACCTCCTCCGTGTGTCCCTCTCGGGTTTCCGTACGGTCTCGGGTTTCACTCTGTCCCCTCTGTTCCGTAAATCCTCAATCCATTTCCCCCAGTGATCAACAACGCCGGCTGCACAAGTCCTGGTGCGGTTCAGGTCTAGGCCGCAATTAGTCCTTTCTTAGACCGGGTTCGGTTTCGTTTTTTAGTTAAGACCAGTGGTCATTTTGCCGACTTAAATATTTTGTGGTAACATTTATATTACAGTCCGCGGTTCCATGTGTAGGTAACAAGAATGTAGCTACAAAAGTAAAGGAAATTACACATCAAAGTGTAAGGTGTAAAGAAGGTACAAAATGTTACAAAGGTGTAACAAAGGTGTAACAAAGGTGTAACAAACGTGTAACAAACGTGTAACAAACGTGTAACAAACGTGTAACAAACGTGTAACAAACGTGTAACAAACATGTAACAAAAGTGTAACAAACGTGTAACAAATGTGTAACAAACGTGTAACAAACGTGTAACAAACGTGTAACAAAAGTGTAACAAATGTGTAACAAAAGTGTAACAAATCCAATGCAACTTTATTTCTAAAGCACATTTTATGAACAAAAGTTTCCAATGTGCTGCACCTACCAGAGCCACCATTCACAAAAAGTGGCAAAAATACAAAAAGAAAATAAAACACATTAAATACAGTAGGCTAAAAACAATAAATAATTAAAGAATAAATAAATACAAGTAAATAAAAGACAACAGAGGACCACACAACTCACGCATTGTTAAAAGCCAGGGATTAAAAGTGTGGAGAGACTTAAAACACTCCAACAAATGTGTAACAACGGTGTAACAACGGTGTAACAACGGTGTAACAACGGTGTTACAACGGTGTTACAACGGTGTACAGGGTGAAACAAATGTGTACAAGGTGTAACAGAGGTGTAACAAAGGTGTACAAGGTGTAACAGAAGTGTAACAAATGAGTACAAGGTGTAACAGAGGTGTAACAAAGGTGTACAAGGTGTAACAGAGGTGTAACAAAGGTGTATGCCGTGTAACAAAGGTGTAACAGAGGTGTAACAAAGGTGTTCAAGGTGTAACAAAGATTTAACAAAGGTGTATGCCGTGTAACAAAGGTGTAACAGAGGTGTAACAAATGAGTACAAGGTGTAACAGAGGTGTAACAAAGGTGTACAAGGTGTAACAAAGGTGTAACAAAGGTGTACATGGTGTAAAAATGATGTAACAAATATGTAACAAAAGTGTACATGGTGTAACAAAGGTGTACACTGTGTAACAAAGACGTAGCAAAGATGTACACAGTGTAACAAAGATGTAACAAAGGTGTAACAAAGGCGTAACAAAGGTATACACAGTGTAACAAAGGTGTAACCATGATTGCCACAGTTTTGGCTGTCATATAGATGTGCATACTTAGAGAAAAGCATACTACTGTTATAAACAGTAATAGTTACATTGTTGTAAAAAGATTAAAGACACAACACTAAGTATTTTAATAAAACAAAAATATGCAAGTCAATACAGTCTCATGAGATCAACCATGGATTCAACACAACTTACTCAAATACAGGATTGATTTACTGCAATTTAACAGAAACAAGAGGGAACACAGAGAGGGACAAGGTTGAAAAGG